>OW203772.1:28567758-28743497 GCA_934045905.1 Leuctra nigra | reverse complement strand
ATCATCATCATCATCAGAATCAGAAAGTGGTGTAATTTTACGTATTTCACGGCCCTCTAGCTCGCAAATGGCATAACCTGTTGTTCCCGAATTTGGTATAAGTAGTGGGGTGGGCCATAGCTCGAAATTAAAATATTTCGCAACAATGTGAGATTTTCCAATTTTAAGATCCAGTAGGCCGAAAATGCCATGTTGTTGCTTACAGTAAAAGTGTTTGGTCTGCTCCTCAGTTTATTAGGCATTTACGGTATGTTGAGTGAGTGTGAGTGTACAGTACGACTTGGCTGGGTGGAGCGACCGCTCCACTAGATTCATTCAGTGTTATTCACTGCTTGAACGTAGGTCTTTTGTTTTACAACAACAATGCAATCATCTGTATTGTCCTTGAGGGCAGACATTATTGAGACAAAATTGACAGATCGGATTTAACTTATACGTTGGATTTTAGTTAAATGAGTGAATTTTAACAAGTAATCTTTCATTGGCGTATATAAGCTTCAGTTATTAAAACATTGTTTGATTCGTTTAATGAGGCTGATTTTCACATAATTTTTATTTGAAACTAGTTACAAATAGCTTTTCAATGGCACAAACTTATTTCGAAGTGTGAAGAAAACCTATGCAGAGAAAGAATTAGTTTAGTTTTTAATGTGAATTTAAATTGAGAGTTCTGCTGATGAAATGTCAATTAAATATTATGCCGAATAAACTAAAATAAAAAAATAAAATGAATTGAAAATGTTGAACCCGGACCCGCGTATAACTGGGAGACGATCCCCCCCCCCCTCAGACACCACCCCCCCATTGCTTTCATACATATTATATTGGTAGGAAAGTAGGTATATTCATATTCTAAAATAATTTTTGTACATTTTGTTGAACCCTCCACAACCTTAGATTTGCCCCCCTGAAAAATTATCTGAAATCATTACTGTCTCTACTAAGTACCTGATAATGTAATTGGAGTAACGTGAATTTTGATTGATCCACATGCTATCAACTGTCAAATTAATAAATGTATACACATTTGCAGACTGACGTTACCATTATCTAATCTATACCTGTCAAACTGCATGTCAAATATATTCCCATTTAAGATTAAAAATTTGCATTTCCAAATAAATCCATCTAGGGATGGAGCGAACTTGGATTTTGATATCGACTATCGATCTAGTGGAGCGGTCGCTCCACGCCAGCCAAGTCGTACGGCGCGCGCACACTCTCATATAAAGGCTAGAGCAAACCCACTTTTACTGTAAGCATCAAAGTGGCATTTTCGGCCTACTGGATCTTAAAATTGAGAAATCTCACATTGTTGCGAAATATCTTAATTTCGAGCTATGGCCCACCCTACAACATATACCAAATTTGGGAACAATAGTTTACGCCCTTTGCGCGCTAGAGGGCCGTGAAAACAGTGTTTTAGGGCGGTTTTCATAATAATAATAATCTTAGTAGTAGTAGTAGGCTGGAGCTAAAATCCGGTAAACAGGCCACAGCCTAAACGGCTGAACCGATTGATCTCACATTTTTACCACGTGTGCACTTTTGGCGTCTGATTTAACCTTGTCCCCATGAATTTTTTGTGCCGCCATTTTGAAACCGGAAGTGACGTCATATCTCGTCAACGGTTGGACCGATCGGAACGAAATTTGCGCCAATCGTTTCAGACGGTCATCTATATGGATTATCAATATCAAAAGACTGAACATTATTTTAAATAAACCGGAAATGACGTCATGAAATTTGAAATACATCGATTTGCATTTCAGCAACAACTGTTGATCCGATTGTCTTGATATTTATGTAACGTTTGTACTTTTGATATTTCATTTGACTTGTTATAAAACCAACCGGAAGCCGCCATTTTGAAACCGGAAGTGACATCATGTCTCAAAAACGGCTAAACAGATTAGAACAAAACCAGCGCTAAACGATTTAGACGGTCAACTTTATGTAATCAGTAATATTTGATGATTCAAATATCGAAACCGGAAATGACGTCACACATTTTATGACCTATACCGGAAATGACGTCATAAATATGCTAAATGACGCTAAATTCACCACTTTATACTTTAAAACAGATATAAGTAAACGTACCTTGTAAATAATTATAAATTCAAGGTTGCAGTGTTCTCGGCGGCCATTTTTAAAACCGGAAGTGACGTCATATATCGTAAACGGTTGTACCGATTGCAACCTAAGTTTGGAAATGTGTTGGACTAATAATTATGAATTCAAGACGACATTATTTTCGGCCGCCATTGTTAAAACCGGAAGTGACGTCAAATATCGAAAATGGCTGTACCGATTGCAATCAAATTTTGGAAATGTGTTGTACTAATAATTATGAATTCAAGACGACATTATTTTCGGCCGCCATTGTTAAAACCGGAAGTGACGTCATATATCGAAAATGGCTGTACCGATTGCAACCAAATTTTGGAAATGTGTTGTACTAATAATTATGAATTCAAGACGACATTATTTTCGGCCGCCATTGTTAAAACCGGAAGTGACGTCATATATCAAAAACGGCTGTACCGATTGCAACCAAATTTTGGAAATGTGTAGGAGTAATAATTATGAATTCAAGACGACATTATTTTCGGCCGCCATTGCTAAAACCGGAAGTGACGTCATATATCGAAAACGGCTGGACCGATTGTAACGAAACTTAAAGCTATTCTTCTTGGATAATTATTTTAATCTTATATACCAAACGCAACTTTTCTAAGTATCCAAATCGGCATAGGCGTATTTTTTTAAAGAAATAAGTTCTTGCACGGACACAAGCTGTGCTACAAGCTGTATGAATAAACTAACAAAAGAAGTGATATCCCAGAAAAAAACACTCCGTGTAAAAAAGGCAGCCAAGTCTCTTTACTTTAAAAAAATTCAACACCGAAAAGGAGTGATATCAAAAAAGGAGCCAAGTCAATGACATTTCCAAATATTTAATCGTATCTTTGAAATAAAAGTATAAACACCGAGAAATACTTTACAAAAGGACTTGGCGCATCGTTTTTTTAAAGACATTTTTCTATTCATAAGCATGTGCCATTTATATACAACCGTCATTTTGAATGTTTAGAATAATAGGGAAACATCTTTCAATTAGGTACATATTATACATACCTTCTGTAAAATATTTTCTATATGAATATATACGCTATGAAACTTGTTGTCTATGCTTTCTATAAATATACACAATAGTTATCTTCGTAATATTGTTTCGTGGTGAATATAATTAAGTCTCATCATGCGTTATACCTTCACATCATGTAACAATTTCTATTAATACACATTTTATTAAAATACATTTCACAAAGAAGACAGTCATATTGAATTTCTATTAAAAAATTTAACTTTATACACTTGACACTTCAAAAATATATAATTGTGTTCCATTAGTTAGTAATTATTTGACAACGTTTCATGATTTCCTTCAGTCAAGATCAAATTATGAAAAGATACCAGTCTAATATCGCCATATTAACAGTACTGCAAGAATATGTATGAGCCCACTTCCAATTGATATGAAGGGATGTGTGTTGTGAAAAATATCCGACCGAACCGGGGCACGAACTTGGGACCTCTCACTTGCCGGGCGAGAGCTCTACCAACTGAGCTACCCGATCGGACGGGCGGACATTAGACACAACACACTGATGAGGATCCTGACTCCTGACTCCATGGAAGTTTTCCAAAGAAACCTACATTCTCACCACTTCCAATTGTTATGTAATTCTTTCACCCTTATATTACTTATATATTACAGCATAAAATCATGCTTCTATCGCCATTGACAAAACTATAAAATAGTCATTACTAAAAGTAGCTTGATTCATAGATTCTGGCTCTAATAGAAAGAGGAAAATGTACCTACTTGTAAATTTCTTTCCACTTTTAGGATAGAATTATGTCTTTAAAAAAACGATGCGCCAAGTCCTTTTGTAAAGTATTTCTCGGTGTTTATACTTTTATTTCAAAGATACGATTAAATATTTGGAAATGTCATTGACTTGGCTCCTTTTTTGATATCACTCCTTTTCGGTGTTGAATTTTTTTAAAGTAAAGAGACTTGGCTGCCTTTTTTACACGGAGTGTTTTTTTCTGGGATATCATTTACATATCGATATATATCGATATATCGATATATTGAAATATTGAAATATCGAAATATTGATATATGGAAATAATAATATATTTTGATGTATAGGTATGGAAATATTGATATATCGCATGAATGTATTAAATTGCTCATAAACTGATAGGAATTTCAAAGGAAAATGTAAAAAGAAATAACACAGCCGTTCCAAGATTTACCAGCAAGATAAAAAAGAAAATGTGAAGAGTCTGAGAAATTGTCCATAAATCTGGTAAACGCTGCACTGCAAAATATGAATTATTTTGCCATAGTAGGTAGTAATTGTTAACTACAATTAAGAACATAATTGTCACATGCGGTAAGGCTTCAATATATCGATATTTCAATATATCGATATATCAATATTTCGATATTCAATATATCGATATTTCAATATTTCGATATTTCGATATATCGATATATCGATATTTCAATATATCGATATTCAATATGTTCAATATTCAATATTCAATATTCAATAGGTATCGATATTTCGATATTTTTTTGATATCGATATATAATATATCGATATATCGATATTTTCTCCATCCCTAGTTTAATCTCTTACATTTTAGTTGTGTTTAACGTCGCACTCTTCTGCTACTAGGTTAATAGCGCAGGATTATTAATGAGCTGTACATTGTACACTGGTACACTGTTCAATGTTTCATTTAATGGCTCAATCGATCAACTTAAAGCTTTGCATGGTTATTTGGACCAATATTTTAGGAATTTTTTGAGATTTTTATACAAGTCTGTGGCGAAATTCTAGAATTATTGGCTTTTTTTTCGATAGACAGAATTTCGGTCCGACGTGTTGCGCGTATCCGTGCTCGCTCATCAACGCGTTACTCAGAGCGTTTTCCTAGTCGTATCTTGCAAGTTGCAAGGAAGGCAATAACAACTGAAGATCAACTTTATAGTTACGATGTTATTCTTAATCAAAGTATAAAATACTACACCACGTAGTTGTAAGAGTGTAATCTGAAGTATTCTAATACACAGCTTTGATTGTTATAATCTGTTAGATAAACAAAGATTATGAAACTCAATTAATATGGAATGCAATTCGGATTAGGAACACCGATTAGGCTTTACTCTACTTAGTACTTACACAGCTGAGAGCTAAGATTTAGTTGCTAGAGATGTCACAATCAAGGCCGTATAGGGGGGGGGGGGGGGGGGGGGGGGGGGGGGGGCGAAATCAGGGTTTCAACTAAAAAAAAAATCGAATTTCAAATAATATGTGAAAAAGCCGTAAAAATAGACGGATCATACAAGTTCAAAAAACGTTTTCCTATACATTTCAACTATATTTTAAGAATAACAGACTCATTTAATGTCCTTTAGTTTGCAACACCAGTTCAACAATGAGTTTTCAATTTATGTCATTAGATGATGAACAAAACTAACATGGGAGGTATAGGAAAATAATTTCGAATTTGGTTTATAACTTTTAAAATTGCATACGTTGCTATATTGTTTTCAATTTTTTTACTGATAGTATGCTCATATGTCTACCATAAAAAAAGATTTTCCTTCAAATATATCGAAAAAACTAGATATCCATTATTGCCTAAAAATCAATTTATCTCAGAAACTGGACACGAGAAATTTTAATTTTTTCAGGGATTGTGTTTTGCATGATTATCAATAAGTCACCAAAATTTTAAGTAAATCGGAAACATTGAGGTTATGGTGGTTCTACCTCAACAAAATTAAGACAGTAATCGAGCTCCAACTACACTACGTTCTACAAAGACATTTCAGCGCCTGAGAAGTCGTTTACCGTCAATTTCACTGCCCGCGGGTTGTGATGAATCTGAACACACTGTCTTTATAGTTAGCAGTTCACAGCTCGAACGAAAACAAGGTTTCCAAATGATGCGACGTAATATAAATGCGGGAATGAAGCTCATCACATCATGGCTGAAATGACGAGATTCCTGTATTCAGCAACTCTTTGGAATGTCATCCATCAGACAGAGCCTACGTGGCACGACATGTTATTACATTTACATCATATCCACTTTGTTACGCATCACGATCGACTCCTGTCAGAACTCTCTGATAGGAAGATGTGCGTTGTGAAAATATCCGACCGAACCGGGGCTCGAACCCGGGACCTCTCACTTGCCGGGCGAGAGATAGGCGAGATATTTGTCACAACGCACATCCCTTCCTATAATCCTGACTCCATGGAAGTTGTCCACAGTAAACTACATTCCCAACTCTCTGTTATTTGATAATGATGGAAAATTTAGTGAATCTCTCACTTAGGGATGGTGTTTTCAGAGGTAACCATGCGAAATGGTTAAAGCATATGGCCGGTAACCCGAAGGGTCTGGGTTCGATTCCCAGTCGGGGTGCGCGTTTTTATTTCGCAGGTTACCTCTGAAAAAATCTCTGTTATTTGTTGTTATTTTCGCACATTACATCGTGGCAGGCAACAATGAGAATGAGATGACATCACGTGCAAACTATTAATAAAAAGTGCAGTTTTGCGATTATGAAACGGTCTTCTATTCGAGAAAATAAGGAACACGACTGACCTCTAGTGGATTCTTTGGGTACTAGTCATAAGGGGAATAATGGAGGATATCACGGGGATATTTATATAAATAAATTATATTAAATTTGCTTTAGCTGTTTGTTGGCTGAAAAAGTAAACTTGTAACTAAATTTAAACTTCACACGAGCTTCAAAATAAAAAAGTGCATCTAAAAAGTTTCCTGCCAGAAGTGGCTCCATCACGTATCGCTTATTTGTTCGAATACTGGACGCACTACTGTGTGTAGGTCGAATCAGTTAGCAGCATGCAGAGTTGTCCCAGCGATTAGCAGAAGATACGTGATTCCGATGTCAAGTACCAGACCTCGTGCGCGCGCCATTAGACACTGTGACGTCACACACAGACATCAGTGTCCAGGAGAAGGCCGGATACATGTGGACAGTTATTTCTGCTGTGGCATTCATATTGGATTCATTTGAGGCATATTGCAAAGGAAATTTGAGGAAAGAAACTAAGTTTCATGAAAAATAGGGTTGTTTCGTGAAATTTTCATTAAAATATTCTGTTTTTGATCAAATACAGGGATTTGAGCCACCCCAGATTGCCCCACTGGGTTTGAAAACGATTTTCTGACAATAATAACCACGTTTTATATGTGTGATACATTATTTGGGTTTGATGTGTTTTTGTAATGTGAGTGAGTCCTCTTCGTACTAAAGTAATCTCCGGAGCCTATACAATTTCCCCAGGTAGCCATTAACTATAAAATATAGTAAAAAACCAGAGAATCACAGCTATACTGCGTGCCATCAAGATGGTGGCCAACAATGAGATGACATCGCGTGCAAACGAAGAATACCTACTCCTTATTACAGATTGGGTAATGAGACACAATATATTTTTTTACATTTAATATTCTAAAATAATACTGTTCTGGTGGAGCTCTTTCTGACAACCAAGACATCTTTTGCCAACATGGTTATAAGATTAATAAACACAAAGAAGAAGATAATATACCAGGAAACAACTTAGTAAAATACAAATATTTGAACAGAAACACTGGTATTGTCAAGAAATAAAAATAAAAAGAGTCCGCAATATTTCGCCGATGCGTTCGACCGGCTTTGAGTCTCGTTGACAAAGCCGGTCGAACGCATCGGCGAAATATTGCGGACTCTTTTTATTTTTATTTCTTGACAATACCAGTGTTTCTGTTCAAATATTTGTATTTTACTATGGTTATAAGATATTCCGTAACAGAACCTAAAGACATGGCCACTTCTCCGTCATAGCGCCAACCAGGCGCGTAGGAACAACTTTGATCATGGGCTGGGGGTCTGGGGGTCTGGGGGGCAAAGACCCCAAGTTTTAACCCCACAGGGCGTTTTTTAAACCATTGAAAATTGATTCTGGTGCTCTAAAATGCACAAACTGAAGAAGAAAGCCCTCCAATTGTTACCCCGCAGGGCTTTTTTTCGAATATAAACATTTTAAAATCGATTCTGGGATGCTAACTGCTCAAAATACAACAAACAACCCCGTATTCTCACGATTTTTGGGGGATTTAAACAATTTAAAGTGATTCTTGGACACTAAACATATTTTTGTATGGTGAATGGGGGGGGGGGGGGTTCCTCCCCTCCTCCCCCTATTCCTACGCGCCTCGGTGGAAGAAAGAAAAGTCCGCGACTCGAATGGCTGATGTTCTGTCTCACGCGTGAAAGAGACAGCTGCCGATAAGGCAGGAGTCTGTTCGGCCAACTGACAGGCCGCGTGACAGCCATGACGTCACAAGGTACAGATTCATTCACTCGCGAGGTCGAGTCAAACCCAGGCGAAATGGTCGACAAGAGAAATCAAGTGAAATCATTTGATCTTGAAACTTATGACTCGACTCTCTGTTTGCTCTACACAGGTCACACGAAATAATTATCAGTATAATCAGTCAGGGCCGGCCCTTACGGTACATTTTTGATGTACGCGAAAAATGATAATGCCGCCTATCAAGGGCGTACGCAGGATGACATTTTGAGGGGGGGGGGAATCTTAATCATTTGAAAATTGACGGTGGGAAACAGGGGGTTCGCAGGCGCAGCCCCCGAGAAAATTTTAGTTAAAGGTTATTCGATTTGGTGCAATTTTGAATAGTAGAAGAGTTACTTTTGGGAGATTTAAATTACCAAAGTCCACAAATCGGCAATAGATTTTAAATATGCAGGCTCGGGGCGTGTAGCACAGGTATTTTTTTAAATTTGAACTTTATTTCAATAATTTTGGTAAGTTTTCGACATGATCTGCCTCTTTCGTTTATTTTTTGTCCACATATTATTTGTTTGGACACATAACGAAACGTCAGTCGTCGTTTCCCCAAATAATGTTATTTCTTCCGAGCTTGAATATTGGCCAAATAACATGATGACACAAAATAATACATTTTATAAAAATGCTGAAAGTGCCGCCTATCCTATGTGCCGATATGTACGCGGTCGTGTATGTCGCGTACGCCTAAAGCCGGCCCTGAGTAATACAAGGTATAGAACAATTTGCGTGTGGAAAGATAGAAGTTGACGAGCAGCCAGAAAACATTATTTTATTCTGGTTTCAGATTGTACACTCAACAAATGATAAAACGGTATTTGAAAGAAATGGATTGGCTGAAAACGGTAGGTGAAAGGCAAAGAAGAACCCACACTAGAATGGGCCGCCATTCACCTGGCATTGCTAAAGTGGTTCATCTTTGCCTGTCCCCGACCTTATGCTAACTCGTCATCTACCTCTAGTAGGTGAGCTAGGATTTCATTGATAATAACAAGGATTGATTGTCAAGGAACCTAACCAGCAGTGTGTTACTTCTTTTACCTACTGTATGACACCATTGTAATAAGACGCGTACTGACAGCAAAATTACTAAATAAAATATTTCGATCTATCAATCTAACCAATATTTTAACAAAATATTCATTAGTTAATTGACTCCATATTGAGTTCCAGGCGCGTATGTACTACTTCATCACGGGGGGGGGGGGGGGGGGGGGGCAAAGCCCCAACCCAAGTGTTAGCCCCGCAGTGCGTTTTTTAGAATGTAAACGATTTTAAATGGATTATGGCTATGAATGCACAAACAGAAGCAAGCAACCCTTTAATTGTTGCCCCGCAGGGCGTTTTCTTTTTAATTTGAACAATTTATATGTGATTCTGGGACCCCCTCTGCGCGCCTGTTCGTTTCAAGCAAGATCGTTCTCTTGGCTTCACTGCTGTACTGATGGGTAATCTGAGCGTGGGTCAAGGTCTATCAATGTGATGTCTGAGAATGAATCTTCTGCATGGAACATAACGGATGAGTTTGACGAGTCGAGTGTTTGTCAGTTCATTGTCTCGACTTGGCTGGGAGAAGACTGCGACTTGTTCAACTCATGGCACCCGCTCAACTACACGACTGTTGCAGAAATACATCGCTAATTATAACTCCATTCAACCAGAAGCTAAATTAGACTCATTTGACACTCGCAGAGAGGAAAGTAACATTGTTATTAGAACTTTAATCTCCGAACTGTAAACATTCACAGATCATGATTTAAATGCTGGGAAGGTACCCTGCTAATAGGCCACGACCGCCTCCTTACACCTTCCATCCTCACCTACTCTCCCAATCATCTCCCAATCATCATCATATAATCATTCATCCGTCGCCATTAGCCTCGCTGCAGAACAGTGCGACGTTAAACCCCACAAAAAATAAAACTAATTAAAGGCTGTGAGGACGTCAAGCTTCGGGGGAGGGAGGGGAGGGGGGGGCTCACCACGTGTATCACAATTGACTTCCGGTATCATTCAAAGAGTTTAATAAATAATAAAATTAATTATTAAAGTTTTGAAAGAATCAGGATTATTATAATTATTAAAAACATCTTGATTGGGATATTTCATCCTGTATTTAGTTTATTTGTAGGTAAAATAAACTATTTTTAAACTATACTAATACTAATACTAATACTAATACTAATACTAATACTAATACTATACTAATACTAATACTAATACTATACTAATACTATTTTAAACTATATTAATAAACTATTTTATTTGAAGTTTTGTCCTGAAGAAGGTCCAAACATATGGACCGGAACTGTTGACTTTACCTACAAATAAACTAAATACAGGATGAAATATCCCAATCAAGATGTTTTTAATAAAATTAATTATGAATTACTCCTAAAGTTGCAGGAAATCAATTAGGGGCCATTTGTGTAGTTTCCATGATCTTTGTTTCATATATAATGAAATATTATGAAAAATAAACACTTTTTTTCATTTGAATTGATAACTTTAAGAAATACTTGAGTATCACAACCTCCCAAAGCTGCATAATACAGAGGAGTGAATAATTGAACATGTGTCCGTATTTTGTGAAAATGTGACGCAGCCGTCAGTCTCTACAGCAGTCCTAAGCTTATCAACGTGTCCTCTCAGGACTATATAAAGATCTTGGTAGGCCCTTGTCGGAAATGTTTTACTTTTTCCAGTGGTTTTGTAAAATAATACTCGGTTAGACGATCAATGATCTTCAGGGGGAAAGGTTTTGCTGAAGAACACAATTAAGGGGCTGGGGCGAGGGCACCCCAACCCACTAGCTACATGCGGGCCCGGGGCGCACAGCCCCGGAAAAAATTTGAATTTCTTGACTGTCTGGTGCATTTTTACGCTTGAAACAACATTAAAATAATTGAATTGATATAAATTGAATTGAGAAATAATTTTTACAGTGGGCCTTTCGTAGGCCCCAATAGCTTCGTAGGCCCTAGGCACTCTGCCTATATTGCCTTATGGATAACGGGCTGGTTCCTCCAGACCCATGCTTCTGGGCTGGCCGGCCGGACTGAGGAATGGCTGATGCAAGGAGGCTGTCTGTTGCACGTGGCAACGCATCAACTATGTCCGACTCAAGACTAAGCTATTATTGTAATGTCACGCAGCCATCTTGTCAATAGGTCAGAGAAGGAAGAGAAGATACATTTATCTGATCGTCCAACAGACACATCGCTCTGATGGCTGACGGAGAGTGCAGACAAATCACAGATTCACGAGATACTAATTGAATATGCGTCTTTTTGTGTGATTCTCTTTGGAAAAATGTACACTTGGCCAAAGAAAACTTGAACGTTCAATACATCTGATAGGCCGATAAATGTAAGATCGCACCATCAGAAGGGGGGGGGGGGGGGGGGGGGGGGTGTCAGTCTGTGACTATCTGTGACAGGGGAAGGGCGGACAAGCGTGATGTCACTTCGTTTTATCTATTTTGTGATAATTTGTACCTATGTTTCAGCAAAAAGAAAATTATAACATTTCTTATTCTCAACTGCGATTTGAATTTTCCTTCTCTTTAGGATAAGTAGGTAGTAATATAATACGAATTTGTTTGTTTTCTCAATCATTGAATGATTTTTTTCTTTAAAACCAATAACTATAGTGAAAATGCATTTTGTGTTTTTTGTGGAGGGGGGGGGAGGTCTGCAGGTGTGACATATGTTTTAGGGATGGGTTGTAAAAAGTGTGACAACTTTTGACAAGGGGTGGGGGGGGGGGGGGGGTATAAAAGTGGCCTTTTTCGCGTGACATACTTGATGAACAGCCCCTTACTCATTTTGTTAATTCCATGTTTACTCAAAAAGTCTCTGTAATAAAAGCAGAAGGTCCGAAATCCATGTATCCAATCTCTTTCTGAAGAATAACACCAAAAATCAGATTTAAGGCGTGTTTAGGTCTGATTTGACTCTACTACAAGGGTATTTAAGATACGGTTATTGGAAATCACTTCCTCGTCGTTTTCTTCTCATTTGTCACCTTCATCTGCTCCATTCTTCTTCACTTTCCTTCCCCATCCTCGTCGTCTAAAATGTTGGTCCCAATCACGTCATGCAAAATTTAAAGTTGATCGGTCAAATGATTCCAGTTTTAATTTTCAACCAATCACTCACAGGACCCTGTTCAAAACTTATACACGCGACCTCTCTTATGACATTAGTGTGTGTGCACAAAGTTAGATTGATCGGTTGAACGGTGTCTACAAAAACACAGTGGAAGTGCCATAAAAATTCATAATTTGTTCGATTGTTTATGTCAAAATCCTGCAGCTCCTACAAGATGGGATAGGGAAGTTTAATGACGTCACAACTGAACGGAAGGGCTGCTGTTTCCAGGTTGTATCTTCTTTAAATCATGTCCTCTTGCTCGTACTTATTCAAATAACATTCTGTCTCACAGGCGCGTAGGAACTACTGTCATTAAGTGGGGGGGGGGGGGGGGGGGGGAGGGGCGTTTTAGCCCCGCAGGGCGTTTTTACAATTTAAACCAGTTAAAAGTGATTCTGAAGCTTTAAAATGCACAAACTGAAGAAAACAAATGCAATTGTTGCCTCGCAGGGAATTTTTTCGAATATATCTAAACCTTTTAATATCGATTCTGGGATAAAATTACAGCTAAAATTACAACGTTTTTTTTTTTTTTTTTACTGATTCTTGGACACTTTTGTATGGTGAATGGGGGGTCGGCCTGCTCGAGTGGGGAGAGGGATTATCCCCCCCCCCCCTTTTCCTAAGCGCCTGCTTTATCAACTACTTGTCAGCTTGTTGCTACGGCTTTACCATAGCAACAAGGACCTACAGTGAAACCAAGGTTCTTATAAGTTCTTATAATACCCAAACTGAGTCGCCGTTGGACCTTAAAGCATGCACTTCATTGCAGCGTGTGGAATCATTGAACGTCTAAATTAGTTTGAAATGGCATCGGTTCAAATCTCTTTACATTGTTCTCGAAGATTCTTTCGCTCAACGAAACTGTTTGGCGCACGGCCACTTGAAAACCACTCACAGAAATAAAACAAGCGACGTCCAAACTGTATTTATTTTACACACACTTCTGTTGTTGTTTTAAAAAAATTCTATTATCGAATGAATTTCTTTTCTAACAATATAACTGACTTTTGGCGTGAACTCAACATTGTCATAAGTATAACTTCACGAGTCTGACGTGCGGTTGAAGGATTAGGTTAGTTGTTCTTTAACGATGTTTTATTAACAGAAGGGAGCTCAAACTCGGATCTTTAACTGTCACATCGAGATGGGGAATTATGCTTGAAGGCATGTCATTGAACCATTTGATAAAATACAATGGATCTTATAAAAATTTACTTTAATTGCGAAATATGTAATTTTTGAGTAAAATCGACCATTTTAAATTACTATAGGCTGTTATTCTGATAATTTTTCCTAAACAGGGGGCCAATTCTTGAGATTCACGTTTTGAAACTATGCACGTTTTCACTGTTTAAAACATAAAAAAGTTGAAGGCTAGAAGAAATAAAACTTTTTCAAGTTTTTACAATGCAAATGTAAAACGGTTTCAAAAGTGCGAATCTCAAGAATTGGCCTCCAGGCTCGTAGGAAGGGGGTTGGGGGGAGATTATCCCCTCACTCGAGCAGTCTGACCCCCCATTCATTATCAAACATTTGGTCCCAGATTCACTTTTACATTGTTTCAATTCTAAACAAAAAAAAAACGCCCAACGGGGCTAAAACGGGAGATTTTACCCCCTGATCCCCCCTCCGGGTGTCGCAGCCCCCCCCCCCCCATGATGCCTACGCGCCTGTTCCTAATAATCGGCAAAATTCATCATCATCATCAATCATCATCATAATTCACATTCACAAACTCAGTGAAATATAAAACACGCTTGTTACAAAAACTTACATTTTTATCACTAAGCACATCAAAAAAATTAAGTGCACTTCTGACGAATAACGACCGATTAGGAATAAGTTGTAGGTATCTTTATTGTTATATCAACAAAATAAAAGAGTGGTGTCAATTATCAAAAACCATCAAAAACTAATAGCAATAAATAGATATCGTTTATTGCCGAAATGTATGTGTTTGGAGAGCAAGTCAAGTACAAGGTAATATAAGTTGATCTGTATGACTGGATTATGTACAGCTAATAGTTGCACATAATCCTGAAGCATGCAGTGTGATAGTTTTATCGCCAGATAACTGGTCCTGTTTGCATTGGACATTTCACACATGATTGATGGATAAAAAATTGTAGGGGGGTGAAGTGAATTCACCCGCTGTGTTAAAACGTGAGGTCGAATGAGTTATGACATAGTACAGGGTTAGGTACGGTAAAGAAGACTCCAGAGTTTTTATTTACAAAAAAAATATTTATTTGATTGTTTTCATTTTTCGACATTATTGCTTTGCCAAAATCATTGCACCTTAGCACAGTTTAGTTTACAATCATGGTCCCTAATGTTGAAGATTTTGGGATGACAAACATGGGCCGGTGATAATTAGAGAAGTAGGATACAGAGTTGAGAACGTTGAACAGATGAATTCGTCGCGTGAACATAACATCGATGGTGGTGTTACCAAGCGTGGTGTATAGCGCTGGATCGGTTGCGAGATTCATGTCGAATTCTTCTTTCATGAAATCAATGAGCCACTTGTTTTCCAGTTTACTGAGCCCCGGTATTACCAAAGTTAAATTTGCTGGATTAACTAACTTTTGGATTAAATTTAACTGTTTCAATCATTTTGAGGTATCTGATTGGCTGTGCCGCCAATTTAGTCAAATATTTAGCCGGCTCAGATTAACTTTGTAATACTTAATACCGGCCCTGATGTCAATGTTAAAGTCGCCAGTTATGATTATTATCACTGTCATAGTCACTAATAAAACTTGTGTTCAATAATTATTTCACCTTGTAACCCAAACACGGGTACCAATGAAACATTGCGTTTTCCCCTTTCTTCGTCGTTGCAACATTACCAATCACTATATCTTCAAACAATGTGACAAAACATTTATCAATTAATACTTACTTAATACTTTATACAACACCGCGTACTATGTAGACATAGAAGCTCGTCAGATCTGCCACATTAGTCAAAGAAACACCAGCATCGGATCTGTGTTCAGCATTATAAATCGCCTCAATAATTTCTCTTTCAACATTATCCAAATGATTTATTTCCGTTATCTCGTCAGTCCTGTATACCGAGAGAAAATTAAAATTTAGTCCCATAAATGATGAAAACATTGGGTCAAAAGTTGAAAACGTATATGAAAATGTTACTAAATTGAAATGTAATTATTTATTATAATAACTGCATAATCACTGTTTGTAATGAAATACAAAAGGCCTATTTACATTTAATTTTAAGTAATGAAAAACAAACGCAAAACACTATGTAGTTGTCTTAGTCTATCACCCGTGTTAACCGACGCTGGCGGAGTTTCGCGGTTGATGCAGAATCTTTGTTGATACTAACTACAAACTGCCGGTGATCAGGCTATTTATTATGAACTCATTCATTTCTCAAATATTCTTAACGTTTCTCGAAACATCTCGGGAAAACATTTCGCTGAATCGACTCCGACTCAACAGCTCTCTACTCGCAGCTGCATGCCTCGCGGCTATATAGCGTTATCAGCCGGCCCGCCGAGCTGGCGCGCCAACCTGTCTGGACGGCTGTCTGCGTCACTTTCGTTGCGTTGCGTTGCGTTGCGTTGCGTTGCGTTGCGTTGCGTTGCGTTGCGTTGCGTTGCGTTGCGTTGCGTTGCGTTGCGTTGCGTGACTTGCCTTAAGAACCTGCCCCATATATACTGAAATCAAAGACGTAAGTCTATAAGACCTCACGTCAAAATCACTTAAAAACTATTAAAAAGGGACCACTAAATCCCGAATAAAGAACCAATAAAATTGTATGTTATCTAATATTCGTCAACATATCTATTATTCGATTTATCTGTTTAGGAGTTGAATTTGGAGTAAGATATTAAAATAAACTTAAATTATTGTATGAATGTGTCAAAGTATCAAGTGTCAATGGTTGATGGAGGACGGAAATTTTATGAATTGCGGTCTAGACCAAAATTCATAAAAATGTTGTAACTTGCAACAAGCATTTCATATTATTTTCCCCAAAAAAGACAAAAAGACATTAAAATAGCAAGAAAAGGACTGAATTCATAAAATATTGAGATAAAGGCATTTTCAGGTAAAATGAAACACACATTTTTGAAATCAGG
This sequence comes from Leuctra nigra, assembly GCA_934045905.1. NCBI lineage: Eukaryota > Metazoa > Arthropoda > Insecta > Plecoptera > Leuctridae > Leuctra > Leuctra nigra. The sequence continues at coordinate 28,726,742 of OW203772.1, read as the reverse complement.
AACACATGAAACATATTTATATTATTATATATCATTTTTTGACGTGTCTGAACAAAAAACTAAAAAAGGGTACGCATAAGATCATTTTTGTTTTGTTTATTTCCATATAATCTTGTAAACTCTGTTTTAAAATGAGGGTTAAAATATTATTCGCCCGGCCATAAGTACCTATAGGAATGGCAAGTTGTTCTTTTCTCATTATCTCAAAACTTTACGGCGCGAAACAAAATAGGGAATATGCAAAGATTTGTAATGCGATTTAAGTCCAATATTTCAAAATAACAACATATTTGTTGGTAAATAACACTATTTTCACACTAAATAGTGCAAATTTTCATTAATAAATTTACGAAATTAAAAATCAGTGTAAATAATTGCGGGAAAATACCTTCCCGGCGAGTGATGTCATTAATGTCAACCAACAATGATGTTGCCATAGTTACAATATGACATCACTGGCCGGGATGGCGTTTTCGTACCAAAATTTACACCGATTTTCACTTTCATATTTATAAATGAAAATGTATTCTTTTTATTGTGAAAAAGTGTGATTTAGTATTTACCAATAAATATGTTGTTATTTTGAATTATAGTTTTTAATACATTCATGCATACTCCCTATTGTTGATTTCTTCAGGTTTGAATATTGAGCAAAACGAATAGTAATGCGTGTCCGGGCGTATAGCTACAAATTTGTTGAATTTCAGCCATGAATTTGGTGCATTCTACGCGATTTTAACACTTTTTAATCATATTTTTATCTTGACATATAAATGTATAAGAACATAGGGAGGGGAATTGAATTGAATCATTCCCTCCCCCCCCCTTCCTACGCGCCTGACTAGGTGTCGGCCGCTTATTACGCTTTCGCTTACGCTTACGCTTATGCTTACGCTTACTCAATGGCACATGAGCAGGGATGACCAAATGAGATGGTGCAATATTGCAATGTAATCACCGCGTAACGCTGCTGGGTCGAGTGATTGATGCGAATGATTGGAGCTCAATCATCGGATCATTGCTGTTTCATGACTGATTGTTCAGGTCGAGCAGTGATTACCTGTTGCTTGTGTAACTGCATCGCGGTCTTAGCCAATCACAAGCAGACTCCTTGATGTTCGTTTCAGGTTCAAGTGGCTTGATTTGCTCAACACTTCTGGAACAGAAATACTGTTATTACCTATAAATATATTTTCCGGTGAAACAATGAAACCGATTATGCTAGAGAAATCAATAGGTAAATGAACAGGGGTGTCTTCTCAGATTTTCTCTTCTTCAGATCTCCAGCTCAAGTTCATTTACAATATTACCCCCCCCCCCCCCCCCGCCCCCCCCAGGGCCGGTTTTAGGAAGTTTGGTGCCCTGTGCCAAGGTAACAATTGGCGCCCCTCCCTCTCCCCCCCCCCCCCACAAACTTGAGACAAACTTCAGTACGAAATTCGTCGAATCGAGGTTGCTCACGAATACAATGGGGGGTCTGGGGGGAGGGCCCCCAGCATAATGCGGGTCCGGGGCGCATAGCCCCGGAAAAATTTTGGGCTTCAAGATCGCATTTGACGCCTTTTTAGCATATAATTATACTGATTGGATTACAATACAGGCAATAATAATTTATACATTTCAATGCAGGATTATAAATCTTTTGATTACTATTTGACGAATTCAACATTGTAAGCTAAAATAGTTAGTACCTATGTGCCTATATAGCTTCAAGTTTTAAATTTCATTGGTTAAAAACTAGTGCTTACGGAAGTGCTTTTCTAGTATTATATTTACTAGTGCTTTCAATCGCGTTAATATGTATGCAACAATACATATTTTATATTTTGGCGCCCCCTCGAGCTTGGCGCCCTGTGCGGGGGCACAGGTCGCACACACCTAAATCGGCCCTGCCCCCCCCCCCCCCCCCCCTTGCAAATTGAGTTCCTACGCGCCTGACACACAGACTTGATAATGCCTGGAAGTGTGATGTGTGGGGCTTTCAGTGAAGCCTGAAGAAATTCATATCCGGACAGAAATGCTTCATGCCAAGGTCACCCCCCCCCCCCCGGTCACCCCGGCGCCCGGCTTGACATGCAAGTCGTCAAGTAAGATGGACCGTGTGGGGCACATTGGGCCCGGTATTCCGAAAAGCAAACGTTATTCAGAATTAATTTGCGGCACAGCCAATCAGATTCTTGAAAATGATTGCAACAGATGAATTTAATCCAAATTTAGTTTCGGCACAATTTAAGACGGCTGGGTAGTGAGTTTGACCTTAAAGAGAGGTGTTTAGAACCCGAAAATTTAGTAATTTTCGGGTTCTAAACACCTGTTGGACACAATAAAACTAATAGCTTATTCCAAACCATGAAATTATTTTCAGTGAATTGTTCTGAATTCACGTCCATAGCCCTATTTTGATAACAATTACACTGGAAAAAGATATTGATAAAAATCAATTAAAAAACTCGTCAAGGCCACGCTCATTACCAAGCCCTCATCAATTATAATTGTATTTGGTATTCCCGTTCACAATTGTTGAACCTATAGTTTACTAGAAATGTAGATAGACAATATATGTCATGCTCATCTTTCAATTGCTTGATATGAAAACCGAATCACATTCTCAGTACTATTGTCAATTATATCTAATGAATAGAACAGAAATGTCTAAGCCAGGTGGCACTTGTCAATCAAGTCCTGACCTAGAATGAGCTGACATTCCTGATCGATCATAACGCGTGATTGATCGCTCATCCCCAATCAATCATGTCGCCCAGACCAGACGAACTGCAGCAATAACTCGCATAGGTAGTACGTCGTTCAGCAGTGGGCAAGAATACGTCATAGGCAAACAGCCCACAAGAGAGGTGGATACCTATACCCAGGGGCGGATTACCCATTAGGCTAGAAAGGCTATAGCCTGGGGGCGCAAGCTTCCAGGGGGCGCCGCGGCACCCCCTGGTATTTTTTGTTGTTGTAATTTGCATATCACAAATTTTAAATTTCTTTGAAATGGATGCCAAAATAGCTTCAAAATTGATTATTTTGCATCAAAAACTCAAAAAATTCCCTGCAGGGCCAATGGGGATTCCATAAACAAATAAATAGTTAGAGATTATATTACATTTGTCTAAAGTTTCCCCAAGAATATTGCATTACACACTATAAATTTCTTTGAAAAGGATGCCAAAATAGCTTCAATTCGATTATTTTGTATCAAAAACTCAACAAATTCCCTGCGGGGCCAATAGGGATTCTATAAAAGCAATAGTTACATATTATCTGTATATCTGTAGGGATTTTCTAGATCCATGTTTTCTTTTATGAATTTTAGGGGGGGAGGGGGGCGCCACGCTTGAATTAGCCTAGGGGCGCCAAAATCATTAATCCGCCCCTGACTATACCTACATAATATACTTTTCATTTCATTCATTTGATTTTATTATCACATCTTGCAAATAGCTTACACAGGTGGCAAGGAATACAAAATATATAACACTTACTTATCTAACAAACATAACAAAAGACTATCATGAAATCATTAAAAATATCAGAACAAATCGAATCTTCCTCAGCCGTTCGCAACACGTCTCGAAATCTCTTCATCGTCCTGCAAATTCTCGACATTCACGTTTTCAAACCGTTTTACGTTTGCATTGTATGAAACTTGAAACAGTTGACAACTATTGGTTAGCCTTCAACTTTTTTACGTTTTAAACAATGAAACATTGACTCGGTTTTAAAACGTGTATCTCAATTCTTCTCAAATCCAGCCTCCACCACTCTTCTATCCAGCAAATTCCAGTCTCTGTCGTTCTTTGCATAAATCCATTCCTTCCCACATTCCTCACAATCCATTCTTCCAACTGCCTTCCATGCCTTTTCCTCCAATTTCTTTACTTTCTAACCAATTGACATACTTCGTTTTTACACCTCTTCTCACCACACAATTTGAGCAGAAGATGACGATTATAGTTATCATCAGTTATCTATTTTCAATGTTATGAACAAATGTGCTGACACAAAACATCAAATGATTCACATGAAACTATAAATAACGTTTAAACCATCGTTTACACAATTTTTGATCGGTACAAATTCAGAAGATGCTTGTAAAACACATCAAGTTACTACTTATCTACCATACTACACTTGAAGATATTTTAAATAATCGACTAGAAATCTCACCACCCTCTTGACGGCGTCCTCAATATACATCAGCAGATGCTTGTACAACACAAAAGGCAAGTTTCAACCAAATACATACCTAAAGATGAACATTATTTCATATAATCAACTAGAAATCCCACCACCCTCTTGACGGCGTCCTCAATATACATCAGCAGATGCTTGTACAACACAAAAGGCAAGTTTCAACCAAATACATACCTAAAGATGAACGTTATTTCATATAATCAACTAGATATCCCACCACCCTCTTGACGGCGTCCTCAATTTACATCAGCAGATGCTTGTACAACACAAAAGGCAAGTTTCAACCAAATACATACCTAAAGATGAACATTATTTCATACAATCAACTAGAAATCCCACCACCCTCTTGACGGCGTCCTCAATTTACATCAGCAGATGCTTGTACAACACAAAAGGCAAGTTTCAACCAAATACATACCTAAAGATGAACATTATTTCATATAATCAACTAGAAATCCCACCACCCTCTTGACGGCGTCCTCAATTTACATCAGCAGATGCTTGTACAACACAAAAGGCAAGTTTCAACCAAATACATACCTAAAGATGAACATTATTTCATATAATCAACTAGAAATCCCACCACCCTCTTGACGGCGTCCTCAATACACATCAGCAGATGCTTGTACAACACTAGAAAGTAGTTTCAACCAAACACATACCTAAAGATGAACATTATTTCATATAATCAACTAGAAATCCCACCACCCTCTTGACGGCGTCCCCATTATACACAGGAGATATTTGTACAACACTAGAAAGTAGTTTCAACCAAATACATACCTAAAGATGTCCATTATTTCATATAATCAAGTAGTAATCTCACCACCCTCTTGACGGCGTCCGCAATACACATCAGCAGATGTTTGTACAACACTAGAAAGTAGTTTCAACCAAACACATACCTAAAGATGAACATTATTTCATATAATCAACTAGAAATCCCACCACCCTCTTGACGGCGTCCTCAATATACATCACCAGAAGCTTGTACAACAATAGAAAGTAGTTTCAACCAAATACATACCTAAAGATGAACATTATTTCATATAATCAACTAGTAATCTCACCACCCTCTTGACGGCGTCCTCACATCAGCAGTTACTTGTACAACACTAGAAAGTCAAGTTTAAACCAAGACCTTTTTTACCCCGAAAGCTGCAATGCCCGGAATTCGATACTTGTGGAGTTGGCAACCCTTCATTCCTTTTATTCTTCAATTAATTCTTTTCATTTCGTATCCTGTTTCTATGTTTTACTCTGATGTCTGGATCTTGATGGAAAACATTGATCTAAGAGGAGACAAGGAAATGATGGAATAAACATATACACAAAACACAATCAACAATTTATATTGTTTTTATTCAATTATTGATAATTATTTTCTCATCAAATGTACCCTATCACAGACTTATCATAACATTAAGAAAACAAAAACCCTGCATTGTTCAACCCCTAAATATTAGACAACCCCTGGTCCAAACATTGCATTGATGAACATTAAGAAATCCACCGGCAGACTTTATTTGTGCCAGCCTTCAATCCACACAAAAATATCTCCTCTTTCTTCTACTTCTTGTGAAATACAAGAAAGCAGAAAATACTGGATATTTACAGCCGATCAAGCAGCGGAACATTTGCCCTGGCCTTCGATATACCAATAGGGTTGGGATTTGAAATTTTAGATACAAATTGTGTACATTGTTTGTTTTGATTTGAAGTTCTTGCCTGACAAAAGACAAATCATCTTATTGAGTCAGTTAAGTTGTCAATCGTGCCAGATCAAGTCAATTACATACACCAAGACAATAACGAAACTATTCAATGTCAACATTTGTCACTTTTACAAATCAAGTCGAATCCCAACCCTAAAAATTAACAAATATTTTATGCAATACAATTTCAAATAGTTATGTTCTATTATTAATGGGTCTGGATAGCAATGAATGATATAAAAAGATTTACTAAACATATAGGAAATAAATGTAAAGAATACAGTGAATATTTTAGAAGATTTAAAAGAGATACCAATAGACCAATTCAGAAATTATCTAGATGGCTCTGGATTCTAATGAATTTCACATGCAGTATGATTTTCCAAGTGTGTATTCTTATTGTAACCCATTGTTGTAAAACACCAATAGATATATGGAAAACCAAACTGCATGTGAATTTACATATCTAGAAACCAGAGCCACCTAGATATTTTCTGAATTGCTCTATTATGTAACTTAAGGACAGTGCCTATCAACCACATGCTCAAAAGAATGTCCAGAGTCTACTGGATTCCGTCCATAAGATTATTAGCTCACGGTCTTGCGGTGTTGAGGACTGACATCGCAAATATCTACGCAACTTCTGCAGAGAATGAGGCTGAAAGTTTCAAACTCAGAAAAGAGACTAAAGTCTCTAAAATCAAAATATTATAACGTTTTTTATTTTCTAAAGTATCTAATGGAAAACCAAACACTTGAGATTGTTTTAGAAAATAGACAAAGGTATCTCCGATAATTCCTGAATAAAAATTGTCAAATAACCTTTGATTAATACAATTCCAGCCAATGAGCACGCAAGAGTGCAGTTATTTGACGAACTTATTAGGAATTGGCTTTTAAACTGCAATATATTGGCTGTCATGCGGTATCCAAACCAATAATGTATGAATAAAGCTACTTGACAACGTGGCCTGTAATATCTATCAACCGTAAAGGCATTTCGCACGAAACCGTTCCTCGCACAATACTATAAACAGCAGTTGGTCTTCGTCTAATTCGCTAACCTAATGATTCGCTTCCTTTAGAATTCTGTGCCAGAAACACGGCTAAAAACATGAACGAATCGCGCCGCCAGCCTCAATGTAAAAGATCCTTTTACTTCGGAGACATTGAAAGCTATTCATTAATATTCAAGAATGTTTTTCATTACGACTTGACATTCTTGAAAACAGGTGGCCTTGCTTTTGGTGCTTTCTGTTCATCAAATATTTACCTGAAAAAGTGTTTGGAAAATTAAAGTGGTCCCACTGCTCCAGCCAAGGTGCTTAGAATTCGCCGTAATTCATACAAATCTCTGATGAAATAATACCTCAAACAACAGCATAAAACCCTTATATCTTACCGTGTGCTCCAATTATATGTTTTTAATTGAAGTTCCAATTAAACTATCCCAAAATAATTCATATTTGTAGTGCAATGTTGCCAGATTTATGGTAAATTTCACACATTGTACACATTTTCTTTCTTATTTGGCCCGTGACCCCATAAATCTTTAATTTGAGACTATTTTCAATAATTTGTCATTCCTCTTGCGGTTTTAGGAGCAATTTAAGGCCAATTTTCCGGGACGATTTCATGTCTCCCTGTGTTATCTTATGGGGGAAAAGATGATCTTCAATCAAGAATATCTAATTATTTCATACCGTAAGGGGCAAATATTTTTTGCTAGTTGTAAGTAATATGGTTTCATTAATCTTTGGTGTAAATTACAGCAAATTCTCATTCCTATGCCGAAACCGTGGAACCCCCTTAAGAAAATACACAATGTTTGGTCAAATTTAAGTCATCGAAACTGACTTTCATTATTTTATATTGAAAAATTATCACCACCAACAAGATGTAATTTCATAGTACATAATGGGATGATTGGTGCTGGCGATTTCGTAGACTAAAACTTGATTTAAATGCTCGTAAATGATTTACTTGAGATTGGCTTGCGATTCGTTCTTCTAAACCAACACCGAGTGCTTTGTGACTGCAAATCCTTCGCGACACTTCAATAACATTGCATTCAACACGATGCGGACAAAACAAACATGGTGGACATATACCGACTAACTAGTCGCTATGATGTATGTAGGTATAGGAATTATCAACCTTTAACAGTCGTCTGTAGTCGCATGTAAACTTTGGGACGTCCTAAAATAATCATCCTAGAATTAAACCACTCAAATTATAAAAAAAATTAAAAATAATATGTTTTTGTTGACCTTTGCAAATACCTACCTAAACAATAACTTGCACACACTTTGTATTTTAACTAATTGGCATCTATAATTGATAAGGTCAACTAAAAAATGGGCATTGATAATAATTATATTTGACATTGTTCATATTGTGAATGGTTCGAAGCTATGCTCCAATGTTTACATTTGAATGCAGCCGACTCTTTAAACCAAATTAGACATATTTTCATATAGACTGTTCAAATTAAGAAATTTCCTGATGTGTCAGGGAATTATTTTTCATGTAGCCATTAATTTTACACTTTATACAATATTGTCACTTCATACTTCATACTCTGTCCCACGCAAATGATATTGTCGTTAAAAACATGCCTAGATCGTCTTTTAGTCTCAATTACACCTTCATTTTCATGAGCAACCCGCCAGATTTCGGGTTCAACTCAATTTGAACAGGCTATAGTCTGTTCGGAAAGAACCATTCCAGATCATCATGAAAATAAATTCTAGAACATTTCAGTTCGTTGTCCTTTTAGGTTTTTACTACAAAAAATAATATGAATTCCATTCTGAAGGCTCAATAGGCCTTTCGCACTTTATTCAATCACAAAAACATCTTCCTACTGCCGAAAACTTATTTTTATACCTCACCGCGTATGATAGATTTATTATTATTTCGCAGTACATTTTTCAATACAAACTTACAACCATAACAGTGTGTTTAACACATCGTTAAGATTCCCAGATTACGTCGCTAAACACCTATTGTTCGGGACAAAACAAAAGCCATCTGGAAACTACTTGCTAGTAAGAAAATACGCCGGGACCTTGAATCTATCCACCTTGGACCTCGCATAACTCAGTCAACGGGTGCTTTGGTATCGACCGAATACGACTAACTCTACGCGCTAACGTTTAACAGCGAATGAGTCTTGCCAGAAGACTCTCCGACGACGGTAACTCGAAGTTCGACACGGAAAACAATTGCGAATACAAATATAACACTCGAACGAAATATTTACAGTGAAAAGAAGATTTAGAGCTCGAAATATAAGAACCTTTAGATTAGGAGTTTAAAAAAGTTATATATCTTAAATAAGAGTACGAAGAGTAATAAATAAATATGTTAAGAAGAACCTGCTAGTACGGGAAGTGTGTTTACGTCCGCTAAGATTCAAACTTATAAATGTATGGACTGACATTTCCTTCGCCTCAAAGTGCATTTCTCTGCCGCTATTTGTGACCGATGTCGATCGAAACGTTGTAATTATTAGATAGATAATGTTAAGACAGCTGAGTAGGGAGTTTGACCTTGAAGAGTTTCTTATCCGATTTTATCAACATCTTTCATTAATGTAATTGTTAATGAAATAAGCTTTGTACGAGTCTTCAGAACTGTTCAATGAAAGTAATTTCATAGTTTAGAATGAGTTATTTTGTCCTACAGATGTTTAGTGCCAAATTGTTACTAATTTTCAGGCACTAAATATCTGTAGGACAAACAGAAGTTCATTAACTGTTCCAATTTGTGGCATTATTTTCATTGAACTTGTATTTAACACTCATTTAAAGCACCATTTCATAAACTGTAAAAGATAATCATACAAATTGAGTAAAAACTTCCTCAAAATCACTCCCCAGCACTCTTAAATTTATAATAAAGACGCAAAACATGGGTATTCTTCATGTTTGGACCCAAAACAAGAAACAACAGTAGATGGAATCTTTACTGTCGAGAAATGCACTTGCCAATTTGCCGCACCTCGGAGTACATTTCTCCATCCACTTTATCCGACCGATATCAAATAATCGATCTTCAAACATAGTAATGAGATAGATTCTGTTAAATTTCAATAAGAAAGACGTGGGTGTTCTTTACGCTTGGACCCCGACCAAGAAATACAAAATAAACATGGAAAAGAACAGAGTGTTTTGAGAAATGCACTGGCGATGATCTAGAATGCCGCTGGGCCCTCTGGGTTGGGCGTGGCGCATTCCCCCGCGGTCATGCGGTACATGGCCATCTCGCTGATGCCGTGGTAGTGCACGAACGCGGCCGCGATCACCAGCACGTGGAATATCTGGTGGCTCTGAAGCTGTAACGGAAACACACACGGTCATGCACTGCCCAAGACATTTGTAGCTCCTAATTCAAATCACAGACCTTGTGTAGGGTCTGCAATTCAATTAAATAAATATTGGATAAATATATTTTGCATTGTTGATTTTTATACTATTTCTGTAAAATATATAGTAAAATAAAAATGTGCCAATCGACTGTGTACAAATTCTTTGAATCAATGGAACGAAAGTTATGGTATCTTGAGGTCGAGCGTAAAAACAGTAGGGAAGATAATTTTACAATTACAGCAAACAACGTTGTCTCCTGTATATTCTGCTTTCAAGATACCATAAGTTTTGTTCCATTGATTATTACCTACGTTGCCATAAGCAAGTCAACCTCGAAAAACATCTCAATGGTCAAATTGAGTGTCGCGCAGTCATCAAATTCATTCAAAATCAAGGAAAAGCACCTCAAAACATTTTGGAAGAGATTTTAGTGTATATACACTGTTTCCATAGATTTTTTTTTCTAATATTGTTTGAGGTGATTTTCATTGAATTTCAAAGAACTTGATGACGATGCAACACTCAATTGGGTCAATTGAAATGTTCTTCGAAGTTGACTTACATATTTGGCGATATCTTATACAATAATGACAGAAGTATATGATTCAAAAAGGCCACACAATTAAACTGTGTGCTCTAGAAACTCACACCTCTACGATAACTAGGGGTGTTCATCAATTATTTTTTTCAAATCGATTATTGAATCGTTTTAGATGGGCATAATCGATTAATAATCGATTAAATCGTTTTTATATTATGATGGGTTGTGAACACAAAGAAGAAGGAAACATCTCATTTTGTGACGGCAATATTAACCTCAATCATTTGGGAAGTCGCGTGTTTTCACTTCCAAGAAGTCATTTTAAGCACCAATTCATTTAATTATCACTGGTAAATGATAGTAAGAACGATAAATTGCAAGGAAAAGTACGAAAATACACTCGAAACCCGAATATTTTGTTAAAATAGGACGCACAAAATGAAATATAGAAATTAGAAAATTGTCAACGGCAGCCATATTGGAATTGGATGGATGAAGCAGAAGCAAGTTGATCCCAGCGGAAAAAATGTGAACTAATTCGAATTTTTGTGCGGGAAAATGTCATTTTCAGCAGTTTGCTCATAAACGATTATTGGAAGCATTATCGATTAATCGTTTAATTTGCATAATCGATTAATTGAACAATTAAATCGTAATCGTGAACACCCCTAACGATAACCCTTCGTGTCCGCGAACATAATGACCTCCGTCGCACGCCTGTAGTTTCTACTCACCCATATGTCGCACTTGCCCGGGAAGAACCTCTCGGGCACCCTGAGCGCGTAGAACATGGCGCCGAGGATGTAGAGCAGGCCCATGAGGATGAGCCAGCCGATGGCGGCCTGCGTGATGGCGTTGAACCAGCCCTCGGCCACCGCGTAGTGCACCGCCGGCACCACGCCGCTCAGTCCGAAGCCCATGAACGTGCCTGCGACCAGACACAAGTTAGCACATGAGGATGAGCCAGCCGATGGCGGCCTGCGTGATGGCGTTGAACCAGCCCTCGGCCACCGCGTAGTGCACCGCCGGCACCACGCCGCTCAGTCCGAAGCCCATGAACGTGCCTGCAACCAGACGTAGCGTCAGTACACTAGTACTATAGGAAGGCTCAAACATTGACTTCCACTTTTAATTAGTTATTACTTGGTCAGGAATAACAACAAACATTGTTCGGCATACTTTGCACAAGGGGATTTTGCATCAAACAGTTCCTTCCTTTGTAATACCAACACTTTTGCAAAATTGTCACCCTCTCACTCTTTCTGGTTGCAATGATGATGCAAAGATGATTGTGACTATAATGTTGTGACACTGTGAAAGATCTGAAATCAATTAAGACATACACACATACATACATACTCTCAATTGATTACTGTATGTCCATCATTTTAGTGCATTTTATTTTTCATAAAAATAATTCTCACATATAATTTAATCTTTACATAAAAATAAAATGATTAATGCTGTAACATATTGAATTAATTATTACGGACTGACGCCCTTTCTTCAGAATGTGCGTCTATCTTCAATAATGCGATTTCCACAATAAAGTTGATTTCGTAATTTTGTGGACTTATGCCCTTAGGCCGGGTAGGACCAACTTTGGATTAGCTAACTATCGATAGTTAGTGGCCAGTTAACCAATGAATCAAGTTGGTACGAATTACACAGCCAATAAGATTCAGTAATTGCCACTAACCATCGATAATTAACTTAATAAAAAGTTGGTCCTACCTGGCCTTACTGATTCAATTACATAACAAGATAGTAATGAAAGTTCTGTGAAACATTCTCGTGTTCCGTGTGAACGAAGACCGACCTGCTCGCAAGGGGCGGTACTTTGGCTCGCTGAATCTGTCCCAGAGCGAGACGACTATCGAGGCGACCCCGAGGCAGATGACAACGCAGAGGTAAATCAGCTTGGGCTGGAAGTCACAGTAGAAGCCGTAGTAGAGCCACGGCACGAAGCTGCCCATGATGAGCAGCGCGATGCCGCAGTAGTCCAGTCTAGAACATCAAGAACACAGTTATACAAGCAGTAGTCCAGTCTACAACATCATGGCATTAGAGATGTCAATTTAATTACGAAAATGAAGCATATAGCTCAGTAAATCATCCAGGAACGTTTAGCTACATTTAAAACTGTAATAATAACTAAGAATAAAATATTGCAACTTATCATTTGTCATTTTTTTACTCGAAATAGGAGTTTTTCAAAGAAATCTATATAATATGTGGGAAACCAGCTTAGGGCCGGTATTACCATTAATAAATAAACAGAAGTTAATGTACCCAAAGTTAATTTAAACTGAGGAAATAAGCTCCGGAAGTAACCTGCAATTCTGCAACTTAATACACCCAACAAATCATAAAACAGTATTTGAAAGAAAAGACTGGCTGCTGGTCAGGTTCATTGACAATCAATCCTTGTTATTATCAATGAAATCAGAGCTCACCTACTAGAGGTAGATGACGAGTTAGCAGAGACTTCAACATTTTGATGCCATCACATTTTTATCAGCCAATCCATTTCTTTCAAATACCGTTTTATCATTTGCTGAGTGTACATAAACCAAATTTTCTTAAGTGGAGCTTAAATCCTACGCTTGACGTTAACTGAAACTTTGGTAACACAGTTTTGTAATACACATTTGAAAATATTACCATGTCTCTTTCTGTATGGTCGCAATGTTAAACTGAAAGAAAAACTGTAACTTTGAAGTAATTTATCTCAAAAATTAGTTCAGCTTGCCTACTTTTTCTCTGCATTTATGTTGCAGAATGAAGTTTACTTTGTAGATTCACTGATTTCTAAGGAGTGGGTAAGTATGATGGTCCCTTACCCTCAACAAGCGTGGAATAAGATCGTTGTACGTACTCTGCCTCTCTCTTCTCATATCAAAACATGTTTATGATGGGTCAGAGAGAGGCAAAGTACGTACAACGATCTTATTTCCACCACTGTACAAGCCACTCACTTGCTGAATAGCTTCCCGACGCACTCGGAGTGGCAGGAGAGCGTGTGGAACGCGAAGGACATGCCCAGACAGATGATGGCGCCGGCGAAGAACGCGGCGAACACCAGCTTCTCTTGCAGCTGGATCTCGTAGGTGGGCCGAGTCAGGAAGTAGGCCGCCACCCCGATGAAGGCAGCGCAGCCTGGCGGGAATAACAACCAGTCACAATCATGATGCACTCGGATGTTATGAGGGAGAGATTCTTCTAATTGGTGCAGACAGTTTACTAGAGATATGATAGGAGACGAAATCAGTTGGATCTTCAATCACGGTTAGATAAAAAAGACAAACTTAGGGTAGTTATTTGGTACATCATTCAAGATTTTCCTCATTCATTAGGTACTTCCTAATAAGTTGATGGTAGTAAAAAAATTGGAACTTTCATTTCTTGCTGGGCACCTTATAAAAATAATTACAATAAAAATGTGCCCGTAACAACCATCAGAACATCCATGAAAAACATTCTTTTATATTTATAATATTTAGTCAGCAATGGTTCACGGCCCACGGGTTTGATTTCCAATCGTATCTGAAATTAGCTCATAGTTTTGCTGCAAAACCGGCACCTAATTAACAATGCACGAAGCATTGTTATGTAACATTTTGTGATGGATTCACAAAAGGTATTATCTCCTAATAATATGTAACATTTTGATTTAATACTAAAAAAACATGTTAAATGAAAGAAAATACAAAAGGTCTGAAAGTGACAGTCCATGATTCCGTAGCTTTATATTTGCAGGAGGCGTATTCTAGAACGTTTTCCCAATTCCATTCCTGATGGAATCCGGTCACGGCCATAAGGATTAACATTGCACCGAATCAGATTCCATCAGAATTGGGAATTTAAATGTTAAAGAATACGACCGCTGTTTATTGTTTAGTAATCCGAAGAAGTTCACAGAAGTGTTTATGAAATATTGGTAGGTACCTACAAATAAAATAGTTTGTGAAGAGTCCCAACAGTTTTTCTAGTATTAACGAAAGATGTGAATGTGCACGAGGCGATGTTGTAACGGTTTGAATTCGGCGCGGGCGCCAACGTCAAGTCGTTACCATTAGCCGGCATTTGTACCCATATTTGGAGGGTCGCCTAGAGCAGAAAAGATGTCATGCGCAATGGTCAATGATAGTCGAGTTCGCGGATCGGCGACCGGAGCTCATTCTCTTTCTCTGGCTGACCGTCGTCGACTTCACATCGCCGCGTGAGTAGTGTTTAAATGTAGATTGTAACCACGCTAAGTTGTAGCGGATATAACGTAGTGCGACTGGTCGTCCAGCCCCTACTTGCAGGTTCAATCTTGAGCTTTGTTAACAGAATCATTATTGTGCCCCTGTGGCCTACTTGAAATAGAGTAGTTAATGTATTTTGTCGTTGCGTAGTTTTTGTATTGCAATCAAGTGTGGCCACACTTGGATTGTCTCCGCGGAGAGTCAGGCAGTCAGGGAAAGGGCACCCTTTTCGGATCATCAAACCTATCTAAATTCAACATTGTATTAAGTAAGTCCAGTAATCTTAGAACGTCGTCTGTACGAGTTCTATTTAAGTAAATGTCCGAAGTAATTCGGCGAGCATCTTATCACGGAGGAGTGTAAGTAAAGAGTTTATTATATTTATCATTGTATTGTATCAGTCTTATTTGCTATTCATTCAATTGCATGTGTTGTGTTGCCTCCAGGCACACAGCTGATGAGGTTACGACCTGTGTTGTACACAGAGTCCATTTACGCGAGGTCAAACCCCCGGTAATCTGTTATCTCATTCTGATCATTTGTATGTTGTGTTTATTTGACTGTTCATTTATTCCTCACTTGAGGTTATGTAATAAAACCATAATTAATGTCAACTGGACATCACAGCCTTATGTCTTGATAGTCTAGCACCTAGTTCTGATCCTATTGCTCTCGCTCATGTCGTGTCTCTCTCTTTGTCAACTACCACGAGATCACCCGCCCACACCCATCTCCAGCTGTTGCTAGCCCGGCACTGGTTATTTCTGCCCGAGGCGACGACGCCGGCGTGGCAATGTACTGACCGAGCAGGTGCGTCCAGATGTTGCCGGTCTCCGTGTGCACGCGGAAGATGCTCTTGAAGCAGGCGTAGAAGCTGGGCAGCGGAGGTCGGTGACCCGCGTGGAGGTAGTCGTTGTCCTGCAGCCAGCGCGGCAGGTTGCGGAAGTGACACACCTGACATTACAACACACAAGCGGTTAGAACACGTAGCAATGTTTCACACTTACAAACACTTTACAACGGAAGACATACCAAGATTCATGGACATCATTACTACATTCATACTAGTAGAGACGGTTGTCTCACTCCTATACTGATAACATTGGCCGCAGTGAAGCCTTTTCAGACCCTGTGATTGGGGAAATCTGGTAGGACCCGGTGATTTGAGCGACGTCTATAGCGTGAAGAGTGAACTACTTGATGACCAATCTCTGACGATGGCTCAACCGCTAATTCATAGTTTACACTTGATGTGCCTGCTAGCACGTAGAATAATTGTTTTTGGACGATATTTAATAGCTGTATATTTTATAGTTTAATTGTAAAATGCTGATATAAAACAAAAGAAGATCGTGCATAGCATATAAATGCTACGACGGCTCAATGGGTAAATTTAGCAGTTAGTTCATATTTTTACCCCTAGTAGCTGATATTTGCGCTAACGATGCCGGGATACCCCAATATTTCTCATGTCGAAAAGGCTTCACTTTTATTGGTGGAGTGAGAATACCTCTGCTATAGTGTAGTGTATATCTATATATATCTCTCTGCCGTGGACATACCTACATTTCCGAAATGTATGAAATTTAAATAATTCTTTTAAAGTGGACTCAATCCATCCAATCCATCCAGCATTCTATTAAAAACAATTTATAAACATTATACATATCTAAAATCGTCTTGATTGGGATATTTCATCACGTAGGTAATTTATTTCTAGGTAATGTCAACAGTTGGTTTTTTTAAAGTTAAGTTTTGTCCTGAAGAAGGTTCAAATGTATTGAAACTGTTGACATTACCTAGAAATAAACTATATACAGGATGAAATATCCCAATCAAGACGATTTTAATTATTCTAATCCTAATCTTTCAAAACTCTTATACTACCTATTATAAATATCATTACAGCTTTAACAGTCATTAAAATCATATTAATAATTTAAAATTAATCTAGATGACATTAGTTGACAGTGGATTTTCAAGGTCATCATTCGTACAGTAATTGATTTATTTTAGTTAATGGCTGTTGAAAAGTTCAACAAGGTATGTTTTGGAGCTCAATTCAAGACAAATAATAAGCGACGTACAGTCGCAGATTCATTGGGGAACGGAATGTGTGCTTGAAATAAAACTTATTTATATTAACGTTCCTCAAGAATGTTCTAACTCACTGATATAAACATGATATAAATAACACCACAAACTAGATGAACACACCTGGTTTCTTATAAATACACAAAGTTCCAGTTTGTCAATCCCCTGCTAAAACCAGTCACCTACGCAAGTTTAAAAGATCATTTTATAACCATTAAGCATGTAATCTTCCCACAAACCAATTACTTTCATTCATTCGGTTTTTTCACAGTTTTTCTGAAATTCAACACCCGTTTTCTAAACCCAGTAATTTTTATCAATAAGTTAGGTAATACTACAAAAATGTTATGCCTGGAAGTAAAAGACCCTGATTTTTTAAATTAGTTTCTAAAGCCTGAATTACACGGTTCAAGTTTTCTTGAAGGGGTTGAATTCAACCCTTGATTTCAAGGAAGCTTGAAAGATAATTTAGACGATTTAATGTTTATTGTTGATTGAAGTTGCGGTGAAATTAACAACTGATCAAAGTATTTCAAGACTTGAAGGAAAATAAGACATGTTCTAAGTGAAAAGGCTGAAGAGATGTCTTAAATTCAAGACTTGGGCACTTGTTAAAGCTTCAATGTTTTCATTTAGACGATCCAAGTCTTGAATTCAACCCCCTTGAAAGGGTTGAATTCAAGGAAACTTGAATCGTGCAATTCAGCCTCTGTATGTATGCCAAATGCGATTGTAAACCATGTGTACTGTGTAAATAAAGATTTTATAAAAAAGGTAATTCTAGGCAGGGTGCGAATTGTTCAATTTTCAGAGGGGGGGATAGGTAAAATCAAAATTTCAAGTATGTTGGGAAATATAGCAAAGGCGAAAAATACGATTGCCCACGAACACAATGGGGGGCCTGTGGGGAGGGCCCCCCAGTATCTTGCGGGTCCGGGGCGCTTAGCCCCGGGAAATTTTGAATTTCAAGATTGGATTTGGAGCATTTCTAAGCGATTTGTACTTTATTTTATAGTGTACATATAGAGGATATGCTTTTAATTTAATAGGGAAATCAGAAGTGGTGGGCAAGCAAAATAAATCTTGGAATAAATAAATCTTATCAATTACAGCTTTTTTGCTAATGCAATTTGACAGTTGTTATGACTGTGTGAAAATTTATTTTTATAATTTTAGATTTATTTCAGATTTAGCTATTGTTTTGTAGATTAAAAGTCAACATTTTACAGAGGGGGGGAACATCTATCCCCCCTGGGATGCTGTATTGGGAAACAGAGCCGGGGATGAGAAAACCAGAGGAGGGGAAACCCCCCCATCCCCCCATCAATTCGCAGCCTGATTCTATGAATGTCAATGGTACTTGGCAAGAGTCCTGATCAACTGTCTGCTAAGCAATGCTGTGTACTTTCCTTGCGTCAGTCGGCTCGGTGTTCAAACTACTGCTCAAGCCGAGCGTTTCATGCGGGACTTAGCTCATGCAAGGTGCAGGGAAATCATACGTAGGTACTCACATCCCAGTTCTAGAAGAAGAGAAATACAGACTCAAGTACATGCAGCTACACACACATAACAGAACCTTATCGTCCCAGTTCTAGAAGAAGAGAAATACAGACTCAAGTACATGCAGCTACACACACATAACAGTACCTTATCATGCTCACATGGTTTATTCACTTAGTGACTACCAAATCAAGTACACAAATTGAGGAAATTATGGTTGAAATTTGTAAATAAAGGTACACAAAGAAAGAGCTTTTACAGGTGCTCAAAGTTTTTTCCGACCTATTGAGGATTTTGGATCCTTCGAGGTGTTGAGGACTATAAAAGTGCCCGTTGTTAGATGAATATTAATCGCCTAGTTTACACAGTTCAATCATTTACCTCAATATTGAATATTGAGTTGAATAAATTTGTATTGAGTATATTGAACACAATATCAGTCAATTAATTGAGTTCCATCATTTGGTTCAAGAAATGTAAGCGTGTAGGACCCTTACCTAATATCGCGAAATGGTAGGACAGTGCTAGTTAGCACGGTGCTATCTATCTTAACGTGGCTCAACCGATCGAACTTTCCAAAATATTTATTTTTTGAAATTACCATCATGAATTACTTTTTCCAACATTTGAACTCTATTTAAGTATAAACAAATCATAAAATGTAATTTAGCTTGCAACTCCTGTCTTACAGCGAGGTTTAAAATTATTGCCTTCCGAGAATGAACAAAACTCTAACACAGAAGGTATAGGAAAATCATTGCGTTTTTGGCTTACCTATAACTTCTAAAATAAAATAGAACACGTTGGTATTGTTTTCAATTTTTTCCCTAATAGGATATACATATATCTACCAGAAAAAAAGTATTTTGATCAAAGTTGGGACTACATAAAAATTAGATCTTCATTATAAGCCTAAATTTGACACGATTTTATTTGTCTGCCATAAGAAAACATGGGGAAGAAAACTCAATTTATCTAAAAAACTAGACACGAGAAGTGTTTAATTTTTTCAAGGATTGTGTATGGCATGATTATCAATAAGTAGACAAAAAATTATGAAAATCTGAGACCATGCCCGATTGGATGAGCCACCTTAATAACCCGTAGTAGCACCGACCTTGAACTCAGCACCATCGTAGCACCAACATTTCGTGATATTAGGTAAGGGTCCAGCGCGAAATTTAAGAAAAATAACTAGTAAATTGTCGACTCCAATGCATTGTATATAAAACCGTATCTACCTCAATGAGAAACATTAAAATGTGTAAACTAAGCTTCATTTAGCAGGTTGCTCCAATGTAAAGGAAGTCAATCTACTTTCCTACAGCAATATGTACAGGTTCTACAGATAAAAGTAAAAAAGTAGAGGAAAAGTAAGACATTAGGTATATAAAGATAAAAAGAGAAACTACAGGAGGTTGATTATAGTAAAATGATACCAATTGTCTATGAAGCAATATTGTCTTATCCTTGCAAAATATAATGTATTGTAACATGCTTAGGACGAATTCAAGTGCCTTCTTGCAAGAGCTGGATTTAGCTTGGAAGTGAAGTTACACAAATACGCTAAGGTCCAGTTTTCAATACTCTGCTTCTTATAACTAGGAAAACGCTCTGTGTAACGCGTTGATGAGCGAGCACGGATACGAGCAACACCTCGAACCGAAATTCTGTCAAATGAAAATGTCATTAAAAGCCAATAATTCTTTAATTTCGTCACAGACTCATATGAAAATCTTCAAAAATTCCAAAAATATTGGTCCCAATAAGCATGTAAAGTTTTAAGTTGATCGATTGAACCTGAACCTTTATGATTGAATGGTTCCTTGTTAATTTTCAAAAATCACAGGATCTTGTTCAAAAACTATACCTGGGACCACTCATATGATATAAGTGTGTTTACACAATATCAGATCGATCGATCTGTTGATTATTAGGCTGCGTTTCACCAAGATTCCAAACCCGGGTTAGAGGCGGTAAACCTGGTTTAGGAGCCTCTAAACCAGGTTTACCGCCTCTAACCCGGGTTTGGAATCTTGGTGAAATGCAGCCTTAGTGTCATAATTATGCATTTGAAAGTTTCTGTTCTAACTACCTTGGAACATTGGAACTGAGGCGTCAATGTTGCCGTGATCCAGCACCAAGCAAAATGTCCGTAAAATGTCAATAACTTTTGGATTTAAACACAGATGTGTCTGAAAATTGTCAAAAACACAGATAATGTTGGTCCCAATGACCATGCAAAGTTTTAAGTTGATCGGTCAAACGGTTCTAATTTAAATTTCAAAAATCACAGTAAAGATGGTTTTTAATTTTTTACTAATGGGAGGATTTGGCTGAAACTTTGTATGATTGGGTAAAATGTTAGTGGTAATGACTTGTCAAAATTTCAAATTGATAAAACAAACCAATCGAAAGATAATTATTTTAAAATTTGAACCAATCACGGGATCCCGTTCAAAAACGATCCCAGGGACCGCATAGAGTACGTTAGTATGTGTACAAAATTTCAGATCGATTGCTTGAGCGGTTTGACCTGGGGTGTGAACAAAAAAAAACAAAAAAAAACACAGAGAAAGTCCCATAAGAGTACCGTGGTGACGCTCGCTACGCTCGCTCAATTACGTTGACACTGTCATTCTAGGATTGCCATTGCCTGTTGTCATGACAGTTCAGTCCTAATAAACTGCCTTAAAGTTAGCAGAGTATTGAAAGACTGGCCCTAAACACTCACTATGGCAGAGTGTTAAGCCCGATTTACACGGCAACATTTATTGAACAACTTCTGTGACACAGTCTTTGACAACGGTTTTTTCACACAATGTTGCATTTACACGACACAATTTCTTGTTTGAAAACAAGTTGTTCGTGTCACAGATGTCGTTCAATAAATGTGGCCGGGAAAATCGGGCTTTGATGACATTTCCTGACTTCTCCATTCAAGAATATATATATCATGCTGTAAGGGGCATATGGCATCTCTATCTTTATCTTTCTCTGTAACTTCTTTTCTCGAATCGACTGCCGGAAGAAAGCATTACTCTGAAATGAATTCGGTCGAAACGAGACCAAAAATCCCCGGCATGTTTAGCTTCTGACATGATTTGACTCACCTTCCAGCCGGCCTCCCACACCTTGCGCACGAACTCCTCCGCTTGCTCAGCTGCGTTGTGCGCGAGCGCGCCGATGTCGATCTCGTCCGACAGCACGCCGGCCTTCAGCACTTCCGTCATCTGCAGCCCGACAACACAGCGTTAAGGTACGTTTACAGCTCAGCGCTCGCCGTTGAGCCTCCTGATTGGCCAACGCCGAGCGCTGGCGTTCAAGGTCAAAGATAAACCATGTTCATCTTTCAGCGCTGGCGCCGAGCGTCAAACGTCGAACGTCAAGCTGTAAACGTACCTTTAGACACTTAGGGAGGTTATGTGGCCGGGAGGGAGGCCGCTGGATAGGGTTAGACGGAGTCATGCATGGTTACGGATTGAACGTTTACGGAAATTACAGGTATTCGGATTCAGACATTTTTAAGTTTGAACACTCCAAGACAACTTTTGAAGAGGCTTTTTCCTTTGGAAAAATAAAGTTTAGAATTGCTATAATTTAGAATTGAACTAGGTAATTCCACTGAAAAACATCTTTTACCTTATGACAAGTTACAGAAGTGAATCAGAAGTAACAAGATTTTTTTGTCTGTGATACCATTTTAATTTGATAATTTTGCCTAGATTCTCACCCTTTTTTTCTTTCCGTTTCATTTTATAATGATGAAAATAAGCTTTGCAATAGCACTAGGTACATTGGACTTGTTGTAATCTCATACTATTCTCTGCCGTATGACATGTGTTATGAATAATACAGAATAATATAATCAATTGTGCATCCAGCTCAAAACAGGTTGCATTCACATTCACTTGTAATGGGAAACTAGACATTTAGTTCAAAATAAGAATTTTTACAACATCAATAATTCAACTGCAGACCAAAGAAGACTACAGCAATCCAATCTATGTGATTAGTGATTACTTACAAACAACTTACTGATCATATAATAACTTAAATATAATTGTAGCATATATTTAGATATTAATTTGTCTTCATTTCAATGCTATTACTTATATACTAGGTTACTACTAGATTTAGTTCAAGTAACCTTTCCACATACTCCACTAAATGGTGTCAACCAGAGGAGTCCTTTCACTGTACCTCTTTCAAATAATAATAATAATCTTCCTCCCGGTTCCAAGAGTTGGGTCGGGGGGTGGCGAAGCCACCATTACTAGGGCCCGGACTCCTAAGCTAGCTGGCCAGGCTTGGCTCTTCCTCTTCGTTCTTCTTCTCTACCAGTTTTTTCCACTTCTTCCTGTCTTCCCACCACCTTCCTTCTTCCACTTCTTCCCACTTCTCCAGTCTCTCTTGTACATCTTCTGCTACCAGCTCTCTCCACTTTTCCCTCGGTCTTCCAACTCTCCTTTTATCACTTCTCGCAGCTTCGAACTCCCGACGCGGTATTCTCTCCCTCTGCATTCTCTTCATGTGGCCAAACCACCGTAGCCGCTCTCTCCCCATTTTAAATGCCAACCTCTCTACCTTCAAGTCTCCTCTAATCTTTTCACTCCTGATCTTGTCCATCTTAGTTACTCCTTGTATGCTTCGTAAAAATTTCATTTCTGCTGCCTGCAACTGGCTCTCCTCCTTTCCTCCAATCGCCCACGTTACGGAACCATAGGTGAGTATTGGCAGGAAATAGCTTTTGAAAAATGTATTGATGAATTCTGGAAATAAAACTGAACTGAACTGAACATGTGTAATGTAATAGATATAAAATAACACAATTTAAAGACTTAGGATATAATATAGTCTATTTATATAAGACTTATAGGCTTATTATATGTACACTCCCCCAAATAATAGACGGTACTTGGTACAAAACGTATTGGCTGCTGGGCCGGTTTCTTGAAAATCAATCCTTGTTATTATCAATGAAATCAGAGCTCACCTAAAAGAGTTAGATAATGCGTTAGCACTGACTTCATGGGATGGTGCCATTAAACCTTAATCAGTCAATTCATTTTCTTTAGAGTACCGTTTATTATTTGGGGGAGTGTACCTATAGACTTATAAAGACTTTTATAGGGAAATAGGCTGTTTTCAAACATTATTTTTAACACAAACCTATTTACTAAAAATTAGTTAAAAACTCTTCAAGCACTTACACTACCACCAGACTTACGCACTCTTAAATCCTCACATTTGTATCTAGTTTTAGTAAATCAGTACATTATAACCAAAACTTCCAAACACTATAACGGTGGACAAACATGCCTGGCTTATGAATTACCTACTTGAGATTGTTCTGACACAGGTATAGATACAAACACTGAGACAAAGAGGCCTCGTAAGGTAATTACATGTGTACTTTCAAATCGTTTCTTGGGTTTTGTTTTCAAACTAGCAGAATTTAAACTGAATCAATAAGTAACACATATTTCAAGCTGACTACTAAACATTGCCACACACTGGAGTACTTTACCACCTCAAAGTGTTCAATACGATATTATTCGATAAATAAACATATTTAACACTTTGAGGTCGTACCAGAGGTCATAAAGTAGTACTCCAGTTTGTGCCATTATTTAGTCGATTAGGCTGTAACGGGTCGCTACTATCTAATTGTTTAAAATTCTGTAGGGGAAGACAACATTTTGAAAAACACTTTAACGAATCGTGCGATTCCCGCTCGCTTCCCGCTTGCTCGCTATTCTATAATGAAAACGAAATAATTTCACAGCCATAAAGATTACAATGACATTGATCTGAAATGATTTCAGGCCGGAATGATTTCGATTTCGTTATCTAGAACAGCGGTCGCCAACCGGTGGTCCGCGGACCACTGGTGGTCCGCGAGAAAATGTTGGTGGTCCGCAGAGCAATTTGGAGGTTAACTTTTAAGTTTCCATGCAATTTATTTAATGTAGAAAATGGCAATTCATTACAAGTGTACTAAATTCGGACATGTTTCAATATATAATAATGCCTTTACAAAGTATTGTACGTATTCACTAGCTCTATAATGGAAATAATATCAGTTTCCGAGTATTTTTCCAATACCTGTACATAAGAGTGATTTTAAACGCTTTTTTGGGGGGAAAAAATGTTGGCTGAAATCGCGTAGAAACGCGCCAAATGACTTCCTGAATACAAATTTTTTTCGGGGCTATGCGCCCCGGACCCGCTTACTACTAGGGGGCCCTCCCCCCAGACCCCCCATTGTCTCCCTCACATATCGTATTTTCCGGCATACCTATTTTACGCGCCTGAGTGGTCCGCGAGATATAAAATTTGCATATAAGTGGTCCGCGAGGTCCAAAAGGTTGGCGACCGCTGATCTAGAATACCCCACCAGGGGCCAATTCTTGCGATTCACGTTTTGAAACCATGGTTTAAAACGTAAAAAAGTTGATGGCTAAGCAATAGTTGTAACCATTTCTAGTTTTATACAATGAAAACGTACCTACAACATGGTTTTAAAACGTCAAAACTCAAGAATAGCCGACCAGGTCTCTTAACAAACCATGAGACATGTAACATGTAACCACGTATTTACCTGGCAGTCGAGCAGATGCTCGTCCAGCGGCGTACTGGGCAGGGGGCATCCGGCCCCGTCGTCCTCCTCCTCCTCCAGCACATCCTCGTCCCCCAGGAGCTCCCGGAGACCCGGAACAGTCGAGGCAAGACTCTCTCTGTCGGGGTCCCACGCGGGGGGCCGCCGCCTCAGACCCAGGCTGGGGTCCTCCAGAGACTCGATCGCGTCCTCGTAGTCGCTCATGCCAGGGCTAAACAAGACAACATGCGTTAGTTAGTTGCTTAGTTACACTTTCAACAATCAGTGGTTCGGATGTTTATTTTGCTGCTTGTTGTGGACACTTTTTTCGATAGGATTGGAGATGAAATGGTTTGAAACTTATATCATGATCTGATAAAAGACAAGCTTAGGGTTACACTTGGTACATTTGTAATTTTTAGCTTCATTAATTAGTAATAATTAATTGATGTTTGGTGAAAGTTAGATATTTTCTTGTCTCGCTGGGTGCCGTATAGAAAATAATTTAAAAAATGTTCCAATTAACAACCCTAAGTCCATCCTTGAACAACACACTTGTAAACTTTGAGATTATTTGGTTCACGGGTTTGGTCTCCAATCTTATCCGAAACAGCAGAGTTTTGTGCGGTTTTGTTGAATAACCGGCGCCTCAAGCCCAGGCTGTAGAAAACAATGATACATTAGTTACTTCATTTATGAAAACAGATTTTGTCTAGGACAGATTGGACTTTCCATTATCTGGGATACAATGATCATTCCATGATTCATTCATAGGTAACTTTCTTGTCAAGTTACCCGACTCACGTACAATGTCGTTGATGTTAAAACGAGCCAATCTTGTCACAAATGGCCAAGCCTTATTGTTGGACTTTTCAAAAGAGGCGAATGTGTCCCACGGAAAAACTGTAGCTAACAATTAGGGCATAGGTCAATTAACCGGTTAAAGTCTTTGGGTACTTTGGGTTAAAGAATTTAATTGGTCAATTGACCAAATTGTTTAATTTAGATAATAAGCTAATTTCACTGACTAAATAGGAAGATTTTAACTGGTGGAAGTAGGAACTCACCGATGGGTTTTACACAATATCTGCACGTTTCTTACATAAGTTGGAATGGTGAAACAAATAATTTCCGTGACCTTGGATACATACGAGTTTGAGTAAACGTTTTCTAAAAAAATATTACACAGTCATTTGAAGTCCAATAAGTATTTGACTGGTCAATTTCCATCTATACTTGCAAGTTGCAATACACATTTTATGTGGCCAGGAAAAAATTCACACATCGTTCTATGAAGAAAATAATATAGGTACCTTCCTAAGTATTTAAAAAAATATTCCTTCAACATGCAAATATGTGTCCTTCGTCTCTTTCTCTCAATATCCACCAAACCAACCTCACAATTCATTCCATCCACCAGTACCTTTTCAAATTCTAAACATAATAACACCTAATCTTGCCAACTGTCTCTTAAAACTATCCCAAGTCTGCAATAAGCATACTAGAGACAAAATCATTATTTTTCCCCTAGTTTATTTTTTTCGAAAACTCTGCTGAAAAGCTTGGCAGGATCTTTCAGCAGGGTTATAGTGCAGGTTCAAGTGTAGAAAAAAGGCTTTCCGCTCGATTGGAGTGCCGAAATTGATTTTTTCATAATTACCGATTGTTAACATCATTCTTAAAATTACCTGACGTGCCTTCAATTTTTTTGATGGCCATCTTGGAAAATATGGCGGAAAACGTAAATTTTAAAAATACTTTAATTGTTGGTAGAGGAAAGGTTGAAAAATTATGAAATAATTTACGTAAACAAACTCAAATATGGGGACTTGAAAAAAAAATACGCCGTGATGAATTTTATTTTTTTATTGTTGGAATTGACCAATTCACGTTTCTGTGTTTTTTTGATCTCAATTTATTATGAAACGCGTGGACTTAGACTAAAATATGTGGAATTAAAATTTGTAGACAATTTCATTTTGAACAATATGACTTTTAAAAAAAATTATGTTTTTTTTATATTTAATTTTAAAATGTAAAAAATTTTGTTTACGGCGTTTTTTTAAGTCACTATATATTTGAGTTTGTTTTAGTGAATTATTTCATAATTTTTCAATCTTTCCTCTACCAACAATTAAATAATTTGTAAAATTTACGTTTTTCGCTCGTTTTCCGCCATATTTTCCAAGATGGCTACCAAAAAAATTGAAGGCACGTCAGGTCAGGTAATATTAAGAATGATGTAAACAATCGATTATTATGAAAAAATCAATTTCGGCACTCCAATCGAGCGGAATTACATTTGCTCCCCTACTATTATGCATATTGTTAACTTCCAATATTCGTTCACGTGAATGAAGTTGCAAGAGCCATGAGGGCATGTAGAAGCTAGCTGCGTAATATATTTCATATCCCCCCACATGCCTAGCAGTCTTATCATTGCAAACTCAAGGGAATCATTA
Source organism: Leuctra nigra (assembly GCA_934045905.1). NCBI lineage: Eukaryota > Metazoa > Arthropoda > Insecta > Plecoptera > Leuctridae > Leuctra > Leuctra nigra. The sequence continues at coordinate 28,699,006 of OW203772.1, read as the reverse complement.
TCTCAGAAGATGGCGTCAAACTCTAACAAGAGAGGATAACGAAATATTACTAAACCAAACTCAAGGAGGAAAAAATAGCTTTAGTGTCACTTATTGATAAAATCAACAAAGGCCACGACTGTCTTCTAAATAAATGCATTGTACTTTTTCACGCAATGTTTACTCGGAAGTGACTGCAAAAAATGTTGTATGCAAACATAAAAATAAGTACACTAACATAAGTCAAGCCTCAAATACCGAATCGGGCATAAAATGAAAGAGATCTCACACTTGCCAATTCCTTGCGAATGTACAAGTAACATGATATTGCCAATTGGCATGTGTCAATATACCAAGGTGTATCAGAGATTAACGCAATATGTGACACCACCTAGCTAATACATGGGAAGTGACAGATACAGCAATCTGAGGGCTTTCGCTTGTGCACACAGAATTATCCGATAGTGTTATCACTTGGGTCGGCGCCTTTTGCTGGACACGTTGCTTGTGCCATTTCACAACCGATAAGGGGATATAATCTGTATTAAAAGAGGCTCCATTTCCTTGAGTAGATATTGCGCCAACAGCTTGTCAGCTTATTATTACACTCTCTTTGAACATTTCACACAAACTTTGTATTCATACTTCAAGGTTCAGGCGTAGTGACAACAAAAAGCTAACATTTTCACTTGGAAGTGGTCAGTTTAGCAAAGACTTCTTTCCACGCAGAAAAGAACTGCCAAAATAACTTTGAAGATGATGAACTTCATCAAAGTCTATGAAACGTTCAATGAGAGAATTAAAAAATTGATCTATCCAAGCGTATAAACTAGAAACAAACATTTAAAAGCTTTTCACTGTGTTCATGCAATTGAAAAGGCGAGTCCATTCACGATCGCCTGGCTTGGAAAGTGAATTTACACCACGAAAGACGATGAATCATGACATCTATGAAAAAGTTCCGTTTCTTGGCGTATTCACGTTTGAAAAGCGGACACAAGTAAAACCGCTGAACCATTCAGTTTGCCAGACTTCGAAATGTCATCACTAAGGTCGACATTGCCATGCTAAACCACTGTGGATTGACCCTTAGCGACTTACTTGCGTGCCTGTGTAGCCATCGCACTCCAACTGCCGGCTAGAGCGAGATAACACTCTCACAGCGCGCTATCGGCCGGAGCAAGTGATAACACGGTCACGTGGTGTGCAACAAGTGCATGATGCAATGCGCAGGACACTGACCACGCACCAGGCAGTGATTGCAGCGGCTCAAATGTCAACACGATTTATGTGTGTTGTTCATTCCATTTCACTCCAAACAACAACAATGCGACTAAACAACTAGTTTTTCAGTGACTATATGACACGATTAGGGTTGCCATACGCCATAACTCGAAAAAGAGGACATCAGATCTCGAGAAGGAAATCGTATATATGTGCTATCCAAAAACGTTATCCTGGGGAAAACACTTTGTTCACGACACCAATGGGGGGTCTGGGGGGAGGGCCCCCCAGCAGCATGCGGGTCCGGGCCGCACAGGCCCGGGAAAATTTTGGATTTAAAAAATTAATTTGAGCTACTTCTATGCGTTTTGGAATAATAATTTTCAGAGATTTTGATAACGTAAAACTGGTATTTCCACAATAATGGACATTTTCTAACAGCAGAAGTGAATTATAGAACTAAATTTCTATAACTTTGGGCCCCTCAGCAACATGCGGGTCTGGGGCCGCACAGGACAGGCCCGGGAAATTTTTGAATTTCAAACTTGAATTTGAGTAATTTCTATGCGTTTTAGACTATAAAATTCGGAGAAAATAATTCATTTTTTAATTCATTACGAATTAAAACCGGACGAATGGCAACCCTAGACACGATACATTTTAACTAGGTTCAACCGGGGTCCCAACAGTTGTAACCTATTCGCACAATCAAGATCAGCTATGCACTCTAGTAGTAGAGATGTGGTACTAGAGGAAGGGTGTACGCATTCAATTCTCCATAAGGAACGTGTATAGTTTGGATACATCTACTTCATACACTATTAAACATAGGACCCTGAAAAAAGTAACGAGTATAGAATAGATGATGCTTTATCGATCTGTCACCTCAGAATTTTTCTCCGAGGTTAAATTGCAGCGTAATAATTGTTCAAACATGTAATGCATCAGCCAATCAGAGGACAGGAAATGGTCCAACGGACCAATCAGGCTACAGTATAAGCCGTATTTGCTTCATACGGAAAGTTATTTTATAATTATTTAGACACAAAAAATAAATTTCTGAGGTGACAGATCGAATAAGCATAATCCTTTCTATACTCATTACAATTTTTATGGTTCTATGTTAAATAGTGTATGAAGTAGAGGTATCCAAACTCTACAGGTACCTTATGGAGAATTGAATTGCTACACCCTTCCTCAAGTACACATTTCTACCACCAGAGTGCAGAGAGGAAGCTTGATTTAGCGAATACAAAAGTTACTTTCAGAAAGGAAAATTTTACCAAATAATGACCTAATAAATAACCAATGTTTACAAATTTATAATTATATACATTTTTAAAGACATTTATTTGTTATTTAATAATGACACTTTTATTGAAAAAGAACCTCATTACCTAAATTACCTGACGGGAGCCTGAAACTTCTGTATAATCTTCCACCAGAGACGGAGAATTACACGGTTTAACATTTTAAAAGCTGGCAACGAGCCACTCTGCGTACGTCATTTGCAGGCTGAAGGGAAAGTGTCCATGAGTGTCTCTAGTCCTACTAATAGGCCGCGACCGCCTCCTTCCCACCTGGCCATCCATACATCATCCTTTGCGTCGTCTCCCAATACTCATCATGCGGCGCCATTTCAGTTGCAGACCAATGAGATCAATCGATCCATCACGTTGCCACGAAATGACGATCGATAAAAAATGAATACATTTTTTGTCTGGGGCTTAACGTCGCACTGTTCTGCAGCGAGGCTAATGGCGACGGATGAATGATTATGAGGATGATTGGGAGATGATGGTGAAGAGTAGGTAAGGATGGAAGGTGGGAAGGAGGCGGTCGTGGCCTATTAGTAGGGTACCTTCCCAGCATTTGCCTGTCGACTGAGGGAATACCACGAAAAAAAAAACAGTCAGGAAGGACGGCCGCGGGAATCGAACCCGGGCCTCCGGAATACAAGCTCAGAGCGTTAAGAGGCAAACGGAAGCGAACGGGAATCGCACGGTTCGTCAGAGCGTTTTTTTGAAATTGTGTCTTCCCACTTAATAATTTTAAAAAATCAGATAGTAACGACCCATTACAGCCTAATAGACTAAATAATGCCGCACACTGGAGTTCATTATGACCTCTGGTGCGACCTCAAAGTGTTAATACGATATTTTTAATAAAATAATCGAAAATAATCGTATTTAACACTTTGAGGTCGTACCAGAGGTCATAATGAACTCCGGTTTGCGGCATTATTTAGTCTATTGGGCTGTAATGGGTCGTTACTATCTGATTTTTTAAAATTATTAAGTGGGAAGACACAATTTCAAAAAAACGCTTTGACGAACCGTGCGATTCCCGTTCGCTTCCGTTTGCCTCTTAACCACTCAGCCAACCTGTTCCGTAAAAAAATGATTACATTTGAGTGCCCTCTCTGTGTTTCTATTTCACATCATTTGGTAACTATTGTCTGGTCCGCTGACACATGCCGTCCCGTGCGTGTACGAGTGACCTTGACCTCGCTGTCACTGCCCTCCACCCTCTCTATTGATCACACCTGGCCCACATACTTGGCTCATTCTCAATGGGACTGGCGATTCGCTGGCCGGGGTGGGAACTCAGTTGTATCTGATGTGATCTCACATCCACCTTCTTCTTAGTAAATACATTAGATTGAACAATTTGGAGAAACTTGCCAACATTTTGAGGAGATTAAAAGTCTCACGCAGATTGTGTAGGACTTTGAAACTCTGGACTGCATTTTCTAAATGAAATGTGCCTTAAAATGAACCCGAAGTTAAAACTGCATAAACCCTTTCTAGGCAATGTATAAAACATAATAAGACAACATTAAAAATTACCTATTAGCTGCTTTTCAAAAAAATTCACATGCAGTTTCGCGATCCTAATATCTATTTATTTTATTATCCATTGTTGAAACATAAATAGATATGAGGCAAGCAGAGGTAACTAGATAATTTTTAATGTTATCTATTCTTGATCATTTCACAAAAGATTTTCTCACATTTTGAATGATTTTTTTTTAAAGTTCTTGCGTTTTACTAAATCGTCAATCACCTGTCCTATATGTCACACAATATAAAATCTTGGCAACTCCAAGTGGGTCACAACTAAAATAAACTCTGCACCTACTGAGTACCTACTGACTGCAGTTCGGTTTGGCATAAGAATCGATTCCCTCTGCAGAGAAGTGGACTATGAATAATGGATGCTAATGCACGCTTTTTCCACCCGAGCTGTCAGCAGCTACAAAAATATCGATAATACGAACATTACAATACTTCGACTGCCTCAGTTAGGGATGGAGCGAACTTGGATTTTGATATCGACTATCGATATCATTTATATATCGATATATTGAAATATCGAAATATCGATATATTGAAATATCGAAATATCGATATATTGAAATATTGAAATATTGAAATATCGAAGTATCGATATATCGATATATTGAAATATCGAAATATTGATATGGAAATAATATTTAGATGTATAGGTATGGAAATATTGATATATCGTATGAATGTATTAAATTGCTCCTAAAACTGATAGGAATTTCAAAAGAAAATGAAAAAGAAATAACACAGCCGTTCCAAAATATAGGGTCACCGGCCAGATAAGAAAGAAAATGTGAATAATCTGAGAAATTGTCCATAAATCTTGTAAACGCTGCACTGTAAATATGAATTATTTTGCCATAGTAGGTATAAACTTCAATTAAGAACATAATTGTATCATGCGGTAAGGCTTCAATATATCGTTATTTCAATATATCGATATTTCAATATATCGATATTTCGATATTTCAATATTTCGATATTTCAATATATTGATATTTCAATATATCGATATATCGATATTTCAATATTTCGATAATTCAATATTTCAATATATCGATATATCAATATATCGATATTTTCTCCATCCCTAGCCTCTGTCATTGAGAATGCCGCTCTGCGTAACGCAGACGGACAAATGTTGAAATATTCAAAGCCACACACAATGTCTTGCGTAGCAACACGAACGGCATGCAAAACACTTGCTATTGCGTGATTAATATTGTAGTTGCACTTGAGTAACAGTGCACTAGTTGTACCAGGACGCAAATATTTTGCTGGCAAAGACTTCGTAAATGGGAGAAAAAAATATTTTTTTATGAAGTTTTAACATTTTTGAAGAGAAATGAATGGTTGATCCATCCAAATACCTAGATTTTGTTTTCGAATGTCTTTCACAATAGTTCTGGGATGAAATTGGTGTGGTGACTCGTGAAAACCCTCTAGAGCAAAAAAACGATTTTTTTAAATTAGATATAGCTAGCATATTTACTGTTAATCCCATTTTACTGATGTAATAGGTAGGGATGGCACTTTTACCGGTTCTGAAAAAATTGGTAAATTTACCAGTCAGGGGTAAATTTTGAAAAACGATGGCAGATAGCAATCTATGACTATACCAAATACAAAAATGACCCTACTTTATTATTTGACCAATTTACAAAGATTACCAGTCAGGACAATAACAATACCCACATCTATAATCAATGTTAATAATGACAATACTGAATTTTGATAAGGGATGATAGCTGATCGAAGTAAATTATGGCAGAATATCATCTAGATTCGGCCAATCTAGTATGCCATGCCTGTGCTATTCTGCCATAGGAGGAATTGTTGACCATACCAATTGATCAAGCTACAATCGCTAAACTGTGTCTGCTAAACAAGCAAACCTGACTATGCCTGAACAATGATTCCGACATTGGAAGTACCTCGTATAAGGAATTATCATTCAGAATGATTGAGGACATCCAAAAATCTATGTTAAATATGCCTAACTGCTAATGTTGTCACACTGAAGTTTACTTATAGTTATTACTTATATTGTGATATCTCCATTCATAGTATTCAAAAGGATTAAAAAAAACTAAATTTACAATTTTTTTACCGGTAAATTAATAATTGGTAAATTTACCGGTAAATTTTACCAGGTGCCATCCCTCGTAATAGGTGTCAGAACATACTTCTAAATCAGAGTTCTATTTGTAATGAATAAGTGACTTATTCGAGTTTTTGTCGCAGTCAATTTACGTCCCATTTACGAAGCTTTGCCAGAAAAATTCTCGCTACCAGGACAGGAAAGGGAGTAGCCTCCACACAAAGAGGCTCCATTTCTTGGGAATATCATGCTGTTTTATCCGTTTTTGCTCAAGTTAATACCGGATAAGTTCTTGATAGAGTTAGCAAACGTCTTTCAACTTCTTGATAGTGTTAGCTAGAGGATGAAATCGATGTAAAATTTGGTAGCACTTTCAACTTTATCCGTTAGCAAGAACAGGGTGTCCTCTCCAGAATGGTGTCAAAAAAAGTAGCAAAAGTAGCATTTTGGATGAAAATAAGTGGCAAGAAAGTAGCAATTTCAATGAAAAAAAGTAGCATAAAAGTGGCATTTTTGTTGAATAAAGGTTCCATAAAATAGAATTTTACAGAATGTGACAGCAACAAAATGATTCTATTAAAAACTAAACTAACCTAACGGCGCGAAAACCATTGCTGTTCTACCAACTTACAGCACAGCGATCGTACAATTTGCTCGACAATCGATCGACAGCTCATGAGAGATTAGCATTGACTTGACTTCGTAGTCGATCGACTATGACGTGTCAACAGAGGCGCTGACTGTTGTAAATGACTGTGGGGTTGTGATACAATAGGGGGTCTGGGGGGAGGACGTCCAGCCGGATGCGGGTTCGGGCCGCTTAGGCCCGGGAAAATTTTGCATTTCAAAAGTGAATTTGAGCTATTTCTGTACGTTTTGGACAACAATTTCTGGCATTTTGATTAATTGTTTCCTCACAAGGAATTGTTTCCTAAACAATTGCCAAAAAAGTAGCATTTAAGTGGCTTTTTGAGATTTTCAGCAATAAAAGCAGGAATTAAGTAGCATAGCAAAAATAAGTAGCAATGAAGTAGCAAAAAGTCGCCTGGCGACACCCTGCAAGAACTTTAGCAAGAGAGAAGTATTCTTCCTAATCGCAAACAGAAGAAAAAATGTCTTTAGAAAGACAGAATTTAGTGTGAGCGGCCATCAACTTCTACGAAGGAATTTATGAGATCGTACGAGGAAGATTAGATTCCATAATTGTTATTATTTCTCGATATTTTTAATGATTGTATGTTTGTAATTGTAAAAGTAAAGCATGCAGTAAAGTAGTAAAAGTATAGTATAGTATCAAGATAAGCGAATGAAATTCAGCGCTGCAGCATGAGTCACGAATCACATATTTTCCCTGAGCATTTGCCTTCTAGCGCATGATTTCCCTGCACCACGTAGGTATGTCTGTCGTCTTGGCTGGGAATTCCACGCGCACGGAAGAGCCTGCTAAGTGCGTGTCGCAATGTGACGGGAACTCAGCCTACGCAGCTGTCTGTCACATTCACAATCACGTCACGCCTCATCCTCTACACACCTTGCCCGCGTCACAATCACACGTCATCCTGCACACTCTACACGGGGGGGGGGGGGGGGGGGGGCACTCGAGCTGGCTGATCCCCCCATTCACAAATGTCCGAGAATAACTTAAAAATTGTTTAAATTTTTTATAATTTGAGCAGTTTCCCAGAATCGATTTAAAAATTGTTATATTCGAAAAAATTCCCTGCGCGCCAACAAACGGAGTTTTTTTTTGCTTCAGTTTGTGCATTTTAAAGCCCCAGAAACACTTCTAACGGGTTTAAATTCGAAATAACGCCCTGCGGGGCTAACCCCCCCCCCCCCCCCCCCCATGATGAAAGTAGTGCCTACGCGCCTGTCTACACACCTTGCCCCGCTGTCACAATCATCATCCTGCATTCTACACACCTTGTCACATACACTGGCGTGACTGCGATGTGGCAGACAGAAGATTTGAATCGAGTGACCATCAAAATAGACAAATATCGATATTCGATTAGTAGACCATTTAGAGAGAATATAATCTATTATCGCTGAGAATAGTAGTAATTTAAATAATTTATATGATCAAATCGACCAAAATGTGTGTTTAGACATTTTAAACAGTCGGTTAGGACTAAATTGCCATGGCAACAACCATAGACATTGTATAGCCTTCGGCTTGGAGGCCATACAATGTATGCAACAACCAATGATATTTCTGTATTTTTGTGTACTACACAAATCCAACGCAACTGGATTTATAATAATTTAAAAGTGTCATAAAGTAGGTAGTATTAAAAAATAAACACACAGACATATTCTGACGGCAATGATAAAAGTAGGGGGCCCTAAAGACATATTCTGACGGCAATGGTTAAAGTAGGGGGCCCTAAAGACATATTCTGACGGCAATGATAAAAGTAGGGGGCCCTAAAGACATATTCTGACGGCAATGATAAAAGTAGGGGGCCCTAAAGACATATTCTGACGGCAATGATAAAAGTAGGGGACCCTAAAGCAGTGGTAATTCAAAAATGTGCCAACTGTGAAAATATTATTAAAAAGAAAATTAAAAAAAATCTCGTTTCATTTGAGAGAAATTTTGAGAATTGTCATGTTAGGACCCAATAAAAGAGTGGCGTTTGAACATTGTTCGATTCGTTTCCTAATAAGTAATAAACAAAAGACAATGAATGAACCAGAACCAGACCCGTCGTAGGCAACAAGTGGAGGGTACCTTTTGCACAGTTCGTGCATTTTAAAGCCCAATATCACTTTTAAATTGTTAAATTTAAAAAAAAAATGGAATAGGAGTTCCTACGCGCCTGGAATGATTGAACCTACCTGATCACGTGAGCATTGTTGTATTATTTTTTTTAAATGCGGCCCGCCAACAAAAGCAAATTCGTAATTTAGGTTTTACCACTACGCCATGTGATCCAGATAAGACCCGCCTCCCTGCAGCTGACCTTGAGGATCTGGGTCTGTGTGTTATCACAAGGTATCAGATAAACGCAGCGCACGACGTAAACAATGATCTAGTGATAGTGTTGAGTATTGCAAGGTCAAGTTGGCATTGTTCACTCAAGTGCTTCAGTCGTACTTCTTGGAATCATTCCCTGGGCCTGCACTCAGGGGGCAAGGGTTCCCTCAATCACTCAAGAATAGTGGTAAAAAAATAATATAGATAGGTAATTTTTCTCGGTAAAAATGTTATTTTAATTTCGGCTAAACTTTACGTTTGAGGCATCAATGTGACCAGGTCATAGTACAGTGTTAAAAATTGAAAATTGCAATTTTGTCCAACTTGACCAAGTAATTTATCAGTGTAAATTTCCATTCTTTACAATTCCAAGTAAGTCGCTAAAATGCATGACTTTGAATCGAAAATTTGAGATTTTCACACACAAAAATAATTCATACAAATTCCCAACACTAGTCAATAGGCAAATGATGGGAAGGTTCTCTACCAACCACCTCCTTCCCACCGTCCATCATCACCTATTCATCATCATCATTCAAGCGGCGCCATTAGCCTAGCTGCAGAACAGTGCGAAGTAAACAAAACGCAAACATTTTTTAAAAGTTCTCCGCAAGGTAAACAAATGAACCAACCACTATGGCTGATTTTGTACTAGGTACACTCGACAATTCATAAAACGGTATTTGAAATAAATGGATTGCCTGAAAAAAATGTGATGGCATCATCTGATGAAGTCTATACTTACTCGTCATCTACCTCTAGTAGGCGAGCTCTGATTTCATTGATAATAACAAGGATTGATTGTCAATGAACCTGACCAGCAGCCAATCTGTTTCGTTCAAATACCGTTTTATGAATTGTCGAGTGTACCTACATAGAAGGGCTAACGTCAATAGAACTTCGTCACCCGAGTGGAATGGCGAGTGTTGACATTCACACGGAACACATGTCAACAAGTAGCAACACCTGTTGACGGACTTCATCTGATAAGATACCACAGCGATAAAAACAACACGCGATTACAAACAAAAATAAATCCATGATCCCAAGTTTAGTTACTACGTATCTGGAATCTACATGCAAGGAGTTGACAAATTCTGAGTGCAACTTTGCGACATTATTTCTTAACAATATTGATTGCTTTTTCCCATTGTGACGTGTGATCCCTTGTGGGGGGGGGGGGGGTCTTGCAGTATGTATTATTCTAATAAAGGCAATCTTGTTGCAACAATGTTCAAATTTGAGCACTAAGCGTCCATACAATCAAAGCTCTGAAAATGTCTTATTTGCAGAGTGTTGATAAAATGCTACCAGAATATTAAGTGCCCCACACACGGTCAATCTTACTTGACGACTTGCATGACAAGCCCGGCATGACATGCTAATTTGATCGTGTGTGGAGCAGATTTGATGGCTTGTCAAGCCTGGAATTTGGCTTGAAGGAGTTCCAACAGAAACTGAAATCGAGCTTCATGCTCATGCAAGACGACAAGCAAGTTTGACGTGTGTGGAGTCATCAATCTTGCTTGAACATAAATAGCCAATCAGCATGCAGAGCCGGAGCACGTGACCTTTCAGCTCACTCAGCTGTTTTGCTGTTTTGTAGTTGTTTGGAAGTTGCGCAATAAAGTGCGCATGACCCTAAAGGTCTGAACTGTCAAACCTAAATTGAACGTGTGTGGGCGTTGTTCAGGTTTGTCATGCCGTCATGCCGGGCTTGTCAAGTAAGTTTGTCATGCAAGATTGACCGTGTATGGGCCACTTTAGGTAATGCTCAAAATTTGCAAACATACTAAGTAATTTGAAGATCTCGAGATTTTTTTTGTAGTGCCATGAAATTTTGAAATTTATGTTAGCTACAACTCGTAATTTCACGTAGGTATTTCACGAAATTGATTTAAAGTAGTACCCTCATTAGTCCACGTAATTCAAGTCAGTGACTCACAAATTAAATTACAAATCAATGAAATAAATATTTTACAACTATATTTTGCATTGCTGATGAATTTCATAAAATTACTTTGTAGAAATACGATATTTTATAAAGAATTTACAATTATTTTAATTAATTTCATGCAGTACGAATTAAGTACTTGATTTGATTTTTAGCAGTTTCTAGTAGAAACTGGCTAAATTAGGGTATTATTTTTGATTATCTCTTTATTTAATCCCGTAACACCACATTTTTAAGCGGCTAAAATATTGAAAAAAAAATCGGCCTTTAAAATGAAATCAATATTTTTACTTTGTAGTTTATATTACGATTTCTACAGAAGATATAAGTGTAATTTTTAAGCTTCACCATGTTATCTTATGAGAAATTTAAAGAATTCCTTTTAAGATATCTCTTAAATTAATCCCGTGACACATGTTTTTTATTTTCGTATTTGCAAATGGTATTGCTTGAGGCATATTTGAGGAAAGTTTGAAGCATTTTTATTTAACACCGACTAATCAGGGTACTACTCAATTTTATACCTAGCTACTAAAACGAAATGATTTCGGAATGAAATGAATCCACGGCCAAGGATAACATTGATGTGAAATGTTTTCGTTAGCGTTACAGAATAAGGGGTAATTATCTTGGAACATAATCAGCATGTTGTCAGAACACTGCCAATGCAAATAATAAGAAGACACTCAGGGTCAGTTGTTCCAAGGAGTAATCGAGAGGCCAGACGAGGGATCAAATCACTGACGTCTCACTCAATGATATTCAATACAATCATGACGCTTGGCGCCTTGCGTTATGCCTAGGTCAGGGTTCAAGGAGACAGCAGTTGAGAGCGAAATCAATTCATTTCAGACAGCAAGCTGGCTCAGTAGTAAAGCTCCATTCGATTCGACTGACATTGCTGACTTGAGTTTTATTTTGGTACAGGTTTTATTTCTCAGTCGAGAGACAAATGATGAGAAGGTTCCCTACTAATAGGACAAGACCGCCACCTTCCTACCATCCATAATTACAATTAGCCAGTAGCTTAGTAGCAGAAGAGTTCGATGTTGAAAACAAAAAATAAAAATAAATTGTTTCATCAGCAGGGCGGAAGTGGTTGGGTACATTATTATAATTATTAATTTGTAGGTACCTACATTTTTTTTGTTGTTGTCCATTCACAGTCATGAAAACCAATTAGGTAAATCCATGCATGAAATTTGAAATAGCCTCTCTAGGTCCTACCTATTACCTACCTATACCTAGGTACATTTAAAACTAAGAAATCGCTCGGTGTAATGCATCGATGAGCAAGCACCAGCATGAACATTTTACAAGTAGTACACTTGGCAAAACTAAAATTGATCACTCAATAAATCTGATTGTCTGAAAAATGTTAGTTGGCAACGTCAGAGTGAGTCCAAGATTTTAGTTGTGCCAAGTGTAAGTAGGTACCTAGTAGGTACGTATGATGTTCGATTTGACACTACCTACATGATTAATGTGAAAGTCTTCTTTAAAATCAAATTTTATAGGATTTACTTCCTCTCAATCTCAATACTCTCAATACGTCCACTCAATCAATGATCCCTTTTTAACATTCTTGAACCAGCACTCTACACGTCGATCATAAAACATTTTCCACACTCAACAAAATTTTATTGACAACGAAAATTCCCTTCTGGGAGAAAATCCTACACTAAATCCTCTACAGTAAGTTACGTAGTACTAATCTACCTGCCAACTGAAGTTGTCAACAGACAGCCGACAAGTTTAATTCATAGTGACATAATCCGTATGTCGATAGGGCTTCTCAATCGGCATTCAAATTCAACGAACAACCTACAATCTGTTCAATGACCACGGAAGAAAAGAAATTGTAGTTAAGATCCATAGGTACTTCGGTACCTATTGATAATGATACATTGTAAACCTACCTAAAACTTGAGGAGGTAAACTGTGTATAAGGATCGGTGTACTTGGTGGGTGGTGACAATTAAAAAATGTGCGTTCTATTCCCCGTTGTACGGTCTAACAATTTAGTATTCTGCAGAAGAATCAAGAAGGTCAACTTACTGCCTCTGCTTTCAACTCAATAATCCGAGATCGACTTGCCCACAACGTTCTTGACCTCACTTCGTTCCCTAAAGGCTGATGCACATTAAGGTTTATGGTTTAATGTTTAGTGATTAGTGTTTAAGATGTTATAACAGAGTCCAGTGCACAATTGCTTATTTCACGAGGTTATTTCACCACGTGATAAAATTAAATAATTGATCGAAAAATGATATGGAAACAAATATATGAGCAAGATTAGGCACAAATATCAAATTAAAATGCTACCAATGACATTAATTCAGACGACTTTTCATTTTCCCGTACGAATTTGACATTGACATTTACTCTGCTCTCTTCTGATTGATTCGTCATAAGGTGAAATAGTGTTTTGCAATAAGAAATGGATTTTGTTGATTTCTTATTTCAGCTTAAACCTTAAACACTAAACCTTATAACGCTTATGACAGTTGTGCATGGTAACGTTATAACAGCACCTTTCATTTCTCTTAAACACTAAACACTAAACCATAAACCTTAATTCAATTGTGCATCAGGCTTAACTGCCACAACATCAAATACTTTTAAAATCATCCCATCCTCACCAAAATCACAACTATATTTCAAGGCGTTGACAAACAGATGATGAGTGAAGAGAAATCAAGAAGGCTATGAGATTTCAGTAGGTACTACTGGTACCTACTACCTACCTAGGTAATTACTGGGCTCTGAATAGGGTACCTACCTACCTAGGTAGGAACTGCAGAGTCAAATTGAAATTGTCAAACACTTTTTGGGTAGACAACAACATTCCTAGATAATGTCGAGTATCCAAAAGAGAAAAGAAAGGACTACCTAGGTAACATAAATTCTATCAAACAAACAAATCGATAATACCCTTTAATACTGTTGAGATTTTCAACATACCTTTGACGTTGTCAAGTGGAGCTTCACGAAATGTCAGTCGTGGGCCAAGTGGGGTCCCGAAATCGTTGGGACCCAAATCCAAATTGCTGGCCCTCCGTACGAAATGGACGGCAAATGCCAAGTAAACTTTTGTTATCCTGCAACGATGAAAACACTTTTTTTATACACTTTTCTATTTGCTTCCCTATTACGTCGTCTTGCCTTGCTTGATGCCACAGCTGTGCATGCAAAGGCCAGGAAGTGACAAAGGACACCATCAATTTTTCAAACACGTTTTTCCTACATTCTAACTCTTAATCTCAATAATTATGTACGAAATATTATACACCCACCTATGCAAATGTTCACTACACACAACACATTCCTGATTAATGAGTATAACTTGATATAAAATTGAATTTACACTTGGAATTTGTTGAAACACATCCACACTGTAGTGGGGATAATGGCTGCTGCGCATGCGCAATGCGAAAACGGAAATCGATACTCGACATTCGAGTAGATGTCGACCATTGAAGTCGATTAATCGAACGGCACGAAAATTCAAATAATAAAATTGGAAGTAAAGATGTATATAATGTTTTTTCTAAAACATTTCTAAACAACACTGATGTCATCCTAATAGCAAACAACTTGATAGAACCAAGATATATTTGCATTTATAAATGAAATCCCAGAATATACTGAATTTGAGTAAATCAATTCTGAGCACTGACGAAACTTACTTGAATGTAGGCAACCCTACATACACGTCTGTACAGGCTTGGGCGGCGAGAACATAAAAACTTGTCAAAATTCCTTATTTAAAAATATAAATAATGATTCAATTTAAATCTTCACAGAACAGTACAACTGCAAGAGTGAAACAGGAATCTTCATACAAATAGTTCTAAATTAGCTTTTTTTAACATATTTGTTCAAATTAATATTTTCATGTTCAATTTTTTTATAGGTAGTTACTAGCAATTCATTTAAAATAACATCAAGTTTTTGACTTTTACAACACGACTACTTCTGCAAATTCGCTTTGCAGATAAGTAGTCGTGCAGTAAAAGTAAAAAACTTGATAATGGGGACAGAATATATATATAAATAGGCTTCATTTCTTGGGGTATGTAAGAACAGTTTTAGTTTTTCAAGTCCTGTTTAAAATTTGCTAAAAAACACTCCGTGTAAAAATACCACCCAGGAAGCCAATTCTAGAAGGTTTCACAAATTCTATTCTTCAGAATTGGGAACCTATTCCATTCCATATTGAAAACCTTCTAGAATAGGCCTCCAGGTTTATTTTTAAAGCTAAAAAATATCATTTCGCACCTAAAAGGAGACCCAAGCTAAAGCTAGATCTGAACCTACACACCGATTCGTGAAATCAATTTTACTCGGTTCCCGACTTTGTGACTGAATTTTGCATAAAATAAGCCTACAAATTTCAAAATGTCTACCAAAAGGAAATAAAAAAAGCTTGGCTGGCATTATGTTAGTGATGCATTTGGTACTTCATAGGCGTGCGCACGGGGGGGGGGGGGAGGCCGGGGGGGCCTTGGCCCCCCCTAATGGGTCAGCCTCAACTAAAAAATTATAAAAAGTGGTCCTCAGTGTCAAAATTTTGTTTTAAATGTGTTTAAACAAAAAAATCTCCCTGCGGGGCAGACTGGAGTTGCTCAAATCACTAGACTCAAGTACTGGGTTGATCAAAAACACAAAATTTTGGAAAACAATGCCTTTATAGTACCTTCCAAAAACACGATTTTTCATGAATTTCTAGGTTTTTCCCATAAAAATTTCTTTTTAATATGCCTCAAAATTGCTCTAATATGATGTATGACCTTCAGAGAATCTTTTCTCGGGGGCTTCGCCCCCGAACACAATTTCATTTCATTTTATATTTTTATGTCGTGAAAAAATTAAGTTTCGGGAACAAAATGCACCTTAAAACGTCTCAAATTCATTTTGAATGCCCAAAACACTAAAACGCTCTGCCGGACCAGGTTTTGGGGCATGCCCCCTCACCTTATTGCAGTGAAAAGGTGTGTAAAATAAAAAAAAAATGTACAGAAATGCTCCTCAGAATGTCTCAAAATTGATTTCAAAGTGATAAAAACCAAAAAACGCCCTGCGGGCAAGGTGGGGGGCGCGCCCCCCACACCCCCCTTAACCCGTGGCAATTTTTTTCCTTGGACTTGACCCCTCTGTCATTAATCCTGCCGGTGCCCATGTTGGCCCCCCCTAATGATTTCTCCTGCGCACGCCTATGTGTATAGTAAATTAAATGATGCTATGTAGAAGACAGAAGATTTCGTTCCAATCTGAACAAAAGAGTACATTGGACAACAGAACTTAAGGAATAAGAGTTCATAATTCAATATTATAGGTAAGGTACTCTTTCACTCGACAATCAATTCACATAATTTTTAACTACACTGTTTACCAATTTATTTATTGTACTAAAACATTGTGTACATTGCCACATATTGTCAACATATTGTCAATAATTCAAGTAAATGCATCACAATCTCAGCCAGCTGAAGTTGCCAACATAAGTCAAACACCTGCAGCGCCTTCAACGTCAGGATTACCAACTCAAAGTGAGGGGCGAGACAGCGGCACCGCGGCTCTGACTCTGCAGACGCGTGAAGTCAGTTGGGCGCACGTAGCGGCGGCAAACTCAAAAAAGAAAGCGCGGGAATTTTTGAATATTCAGCCGAAAGATGCAACGCAAAATAGCGCTACAACGAAAGATCATCTACAACAAAAGATTAAACCAGCCGATTTCCAGGTTGGTATGGAAATTATAAGAGCCACCAGAGATGGAGGAATTTCAATTAGAATTGAAAAGGGGAATGTTCAAGAAGTAAAAAGTAGTATCCAGAGGGCACTCGGCGACGAGTACGAAGTGAAAGAAAACACAAAAGTTAATCCGAAACTAAAAATCTACGATGTTTTCTTAGGTGACTTTGAGGATGAGCAAGAACTAAGTAATGCGTTACAACATCAGGTATCTAAACTCGTAAAGAACAATTCTGCAGTGGTGAAAATAATTCACGTCAGTAAAAGTAACAGCACAGGAATGTCTAATGTAATTATTGAAGTCAGCAATGAAACGAGTGTGAAAATGTTGGAAGAAGGACAGATATATCTTGGCTGGAGCAGATGCAATGTGCGCGAACACGTCTTCGTTAAACAATGTTTCAAGTGCCAATGTTTTGGTCACTTCGCTCATGACTGTGAAGGACTAGATGTGTGTAGATACTGTGCCGGGAACCACAGGGGAGAGACTTGCATTTCTGACTATCTAGTATGCTACAATTGTACTAAACACAACGAAAAGTACAACTACAATAATGACATGTCTTTGGACACGGACCATGCGGCAGGTTCAAGCAAATGTCACGTGTTCGACAGAGTGAAAAATAATCAGAGGAATAAAGTGAAAAAATAGCAGATGTGGAATGTGTCAGGAGGCATATTTTATGCCAATGCGCAAGGACTAGGTCAGAAGAAAGATGAAATACTGGAAGTAATAGCTCAACTGAAGCCTGCATTATTGTGTTTCAGTGAAACTCATATTACTGAAGGATTTATGGACAGCGAATTAAAGATTGATGATTATAAAATAGAAAAATGTTTAGCCCAGAGCTCCCACACAGGTGGAGTAATTATATATGTTAGAAATAGTATCAAATATAAAGTTGTTATCAATTATAAGATAGACAAAAATATGTGGCTATTATGTATTAAAGCTAAACTAGGCACCAAGGAGTTGTATTTAGCTGTGGTGTACCACTCACCCAATGCATCTCATGCCATATTCTTAGACTATATTGAGAGTTGGTTTGAGGAACTGACTTTATATAAAGGCAATGTTATTATCACTGGAGATTTTAATATTGATTTGAGTAAACAGTCTACATACAGTGATAGACTGACTAATATAATTCTTGAGTCTGGTATGATACAAACAGTTACAGAAGGTACTCGTGTGACTGCTAATAGTAATACATTGATAGATTTAGTTATAACTAATATAGATAAGCTAGCTGTAGATGTAAATTCAGAGCTCATGATCTCTGATCATAAGACGTTGGTAATAAATGTGTCGTCCTGTCGACGGAATGATGAATTAGAAGTAGCTAGTACTAAAAGAGTGAGGAGAAAGTTAGTAGACGAAGATTTCGAAGTCCTTAATGTAGAGCTTAATAAGATTGAATGGGACTATGAAGAAGAAAATATCGACACATTAGCAAATAATTTTGTACATTGTTTAACTTCCAACATTAATACCATTGCTCCAGAAATGGAAATGGTAGAGAGGAAATGTAAAAGCAGTCCTTGGTTCAACCAAACGCTTAAAGACCTCCAGATGAAAAGAGATAGTCAATATATTAGAGCTCAATTCACTGGCAACTTTGATGACTGGGAATGTTATAAGTTGTGTAGAAATAATTTTGTTGCTAGTTTGAGAGAAGAAAAGCGCAAATACTATGACAATAAGATTGATAGAAATAAACATGACTCTAAACAGATGTGGAAAACTTTAAAATGTTTAGTAAGTAAACCTAAATTAGATCTGGATGACAAAATAGTGTTTGATGGTAATTTTAACTCTGTTAACACTGCTGATAATTTTAACGACTATTTTGTAAAAAGTATTGAAGACATTGTAAATAGTATAGATGAGGCAAATCAAAACATAAACTACAGTGATATTAAAGGCATTAACAAGAATTCATGTGAATTCCTATCTTTCAAGGCTATGTCAATGAAGCAACTTAAGGAAATTGTATGGGAGCTCAAAAACAAGAAAGGAACTGATGATGGTATATCAGCAGAAGTATTAAAAAAGTCTTTTATTACAATTGGTGCCCCGTTGCTCAAAATTATCAATACATCATTGTTAACTGGCCAAGTGCCTAGTAATTGGAAAACAACTGTCATAATACCAATACCCAAAGTTGTTGGTACCAAATTAGCACATGAATGCAGACCAATAAATATGTTACCTACATTCGAAAAGATCTTGGAAAAAGCTGTGTTTTTCCAAATTAGTGAATATTTTGAGATAAACAATCTATTATATGAGTATCAATCCGGATTTAGAAGTACGTTTTCATGTGAAACAGCAATTCAGTTACTTATGCAAAGATGGAAGAATGATCTTGACAATAATAACTTAATAATAGCAATATTTATTGACTTTAAAAGGGCATTTGAAACCATTGACAGAAACATCTTGTTAAAAAAACTTAATGCGTATGGACTGGGAGGACAGGTGTTGGAATGGTTTACAAGTTATTTAACTGAAAGGAAACAAATAACTAAATTTAAAGAATTTGTTTCTAAAGAAAAAATTAATGATTATGGTGTTCCTCAGGGCTCTGTACTTGGCCCGTTGTTATTTATAATCTACATAAATGATATATATTTAAGTACGGGTAGCTTATTTGTCAATGTTTTTGCTGACGACACGTTAGTGTCATTCTCAGGAGTGGACATTAAATCAATGTGTCAAGTTGTAAATAATGATCTCACTAAGTTGGAAGAGTGGCTCAGGGCAAATAAACTTAAGCTTAATACTAGTAAAACCAAATGTATGATACTATCAGGCAAAGGAAGCCGAATGTCGAAAGAAATTAATATTAATGATGATGTATGTTTGGAAATCATGAATACGAAGCTGGAGATTGTAAAGGAAATCAAGTATCTTGGAATTATCATTGATCATAACTTGACTCTTTCCAAACATGTTCAATATATATCACGTAAAATTAGACAAAAGGTTGGTTTTCTTGCAAGAATTGGATCGTTTTTATCACCATGGACTAGATTATTAGTATACAAGACAATTGTGTCTCCACATATTGATTATTGCTGTACGATGTTATGGGGAAGAAATGACGGAGATTTAACTAAGCTTCAGGTACTACAAAATAAAAGTATGAGGATAATATTAAGATGGAATAGATATAGTAAGATAACGGATATGTTGGACACTTTACAGTTGTTGACTGTAAGGCAGAGAGTAGCTGTAAGTGTATTAGTGTTTATTTATAAAATGATTAATGGGCTTATGCCCTCATATTTAAATAATATGATTGAGTTTGTTGGTAATAATCATCAGTACAGTACAAGAAACAGTTCCGTAAATTTATTTGTTGCAAGAAGAAACAAAACAAGTAACCAAAAGACCTTGTTTTATTCTGGTTTTAGGTTGTACAATGAACTTCCGAAAAGTGTTAAAAATGAGAGCAGTCAAGTATTATTTAGAATTGAATGTATTAAGTTTGTAAAAGAAAAATTTCACTAGGATTATTATTTATTAAGAATGTTGATTTTAAAATGTCTACTGTGTAACGTATCCATTGTAATCTGACTGAAGTGTACTTAAATAGCAAATTGCTAAATAAAATATATCAATCAATCAATCAATTAAACCTAGAGGTACAAACAACAAAATAGTTTCTTACAAAGATATAATATGTTGATAAGTTATTGAGATTAACAGTGTGTGTAGTCATAGTCTTCACTAATGTTGGAAATAATCGGTTAAGGTAATGTTGAAAGTTTGTAAGTCCGGCACTCTGCTTGGTCGGCTTATTGGAGGTAAATTCCGTACATCAGTCCAGGGCGCCCGATCAAGTGGATTGAAACTTATCGCGAAGCAGAGTCTTAACGATACGGGAGGAGGGGTCGTAGGTCGGATTTCTGACTTTCCCACGTGTCAAATAATACAACTGAAATGTGCATGGGATTTAGTTATGAGAATATCACAGCGCTCTGGGTCAATAATAAGGAATTCACCGGCAAAGAGCTGTAAGCTGTAATAAATTCGAGTGTTTTATTACCCTGAAGTCACGTGACTCATGAATACGGAGTCAGGTATTCGATGATTGCAGCTTTATGTGTTGCATCGGAACATACACTACAAGCGATGTCAACAGGTCGTTTTCCATAGCTATTGCGATTTTTAGGATCAGCACCTAGCTTGTGAAGTAGTATCACAGCCTCCAGTTTACCATTGTAACTTGCCCAGTGTAGAGGCGTTAACCAGGAATTGCCCTTCACTGAGAGGTCAGCGCCATGTTGTTGCAGATATTTGATGACGTCCAGTTGACCATGCTGACTTGCGATGTGTAGAGGCGTCAGTACGTTATTGTCCTTCACTGAGAGGTCAGCGCCATGTTGATGCAGATATTTGATGACGTCCAGTTGACCTTCCTGACTTGCCCAGTGTAGAGGCGTCAGCCCCGCCTTGTCTTTCACATTTACGTTTCCGCCAATGAGAAGCAAGTATTTTATTACTTCAACTTGACCGTGTTTGGCAGCTACGAATACTGGCGATGTCAATGTATCATCCGTTGCTGTCAAGTCTAAGCCTTGTAGATGCATGAATTTGATGACGTCTAGACCGCCACTCTCACATGCAAGTACAATTAGTTTCTCACATTCTTTGCCATCTAGTTTCAACTCGGCTCCTTGCTTGATTATGTACTTTATAATGTCTCTCATTCCACTTTGCATTCCCAAGTACATAAGTTTCTCACATTCTCTGTCATTTAGTTGTAACTCAGCACCTCGCTGCATGATGTATTCTGTGATTTCTGTCGAACCACTTTGTACTCCCAAGTAGAGGATGTTCTCTCCGTTCATTGACCTCGCTGACATTGGCAGACCGCGTTGCTCTGTCAAGTACTTTAGATCTTCCAATCTTCCTTCTCGGGCTGCCAGGAACATAACATTGTTGTGGAATTCTTGTCTCAATCCTTCCAGTTCTTCATCCATTCGTTCATTCTTGCATTTAGTGTCATCCTGAAACAGGAAAATATCAATAACATAGAACAACGCAGATACCTAAAATTTCGAATGGAATGGCCCTCTTCTTAACAATATCTTATGGCAGGGGTCGGCAACCTGCCTTAGTGGTTCTTGAATGGCTCTTTACAATTTAAATTAAGATCTGGAATTGAAAAAAATCGTAGAAATAAACGCACTGCGGGGCAACATTTGGGTGGTTTTCAATCAGTTCGTTGGAATTTAGAACCCCTAAATCACTTTTTAATTGATGAAATTCTAAAAAAAACGCAGGGCGCGGGCCAGCAATTTGGGGGCTTTGTCAAAATATCAAAATAAACTTGGACCATGAAATTTATTATTTACAGTGTTTTATATTTGATTTCCTCTACTGCGGCTCCCATTATTAACTAATTTATTGGGAAATTGGCTCCATGACCAAAAAAATTTGCCGACCCCTGTCTTATGGCAGTTGCACTAGGTTTGCACAATACAAAACTAAATGCACATTTCAAACTGAGTGCAAACCTTACGGCCGATTGAAAACGACATTCAGCACAAGAGAAAAGATTTGATTCTACTTACAAGTCCTTTATCTTCATCTGCCTTCTCTTCAACGATACAAAGATTCAGTTCTTCCATTACAATTATGTTTTCCAATCTCTTCTCCAGCTTTCTCTCTCTCTCTGCCAACATCTCTTCCTTCTCTGTCAACTTATCCATTTTCTTCACCATAATTTCCACATTCTCTTTCAACAGTTCTTTCTTCATATTCATCATAATTTCTGTATTCTCCATCAATAAATCTTCCTTCATCTTCACCACATTTTCCATATTCAACTTTTCAATTTTCTCCGACATCTTCTCCAAAATCTCTGCAAAGACAGTCTCCGTCAGCTTCTGAACAGAATCCGTCATCTCTCCGAAGTACTTATTACCATCGTCAGCCATTTCTTCCTTTCTTACGCTGAAATTAAATCAAGATGTTGTCAAAATTACTCCCTTTGTCAACGAGCGATTGAACTGAACAGACAATCAGAACCACAGTGAAATGCGTTGATAAGCGACCACCGATACGTGCAAAATCTCGAACCGGAATTTCGTAACAATCAGAAAACATCCATATTGAATTGAAATATGATTCACCCAATCAACATAAATATCTGTTCTGTTCCAATGAAACTGAGAATAGCAATCCATATTCTCTAGGTAGGAAGAAAATCGAACCCAATTGTAGAGGAATACCTAGTACCTACCTACCCATTTTGATTTTTTTGCAATATTATTTTCTAACAGCGATTTCAAAATGTAAAAGATTTCAAAAGATCATTGATTCTCTGCTGAATGGGGTGAAATATGTAAAATATGAGATAATAGTTTTAATGGGCATGCAAAATTTTACTTGATCTGACAATTTATTTTTCAGCCAATCAGGACCAATTAGTTAAACCAATCTAAGATTTCCATGAAATTTCTACGCCTAAAAACTAGAGAGCCCCAAAATCTATAAGATGGCTCAAAAACTGTGAAACATTTCGATTTGATAGGTCAAACGGTGTGAACTACAGTCCATTATTGGGTAAATAACATTCCTAGAGTAGGTAGATCCGAAAGAGAAAAGAAACGAATGACCAATGGAATCAAAACACGATACATCAATAATACCGTTGGGATTTCAACATACCTTTGACAATGTCAAGTTGAGATTCACGAAATATCAGTTGTGGGCCAAGTGGGGTGGACCAAAATCGTTGAGCTCCAAATCCAAATTGCTGGTTTTCCGAACGAAATAGAAGGCAAATGTCAAGTTAACCTGAAATGATGAAAACACATTTTTTTATCCACTTTTTAATACAATTTTGGAAATATAGACACCTAATCCAAATACGTAAGAAAAAAGTAAACTTTTGAATTTATTTTAAGAGATTGCAAAATATGGACTTGGTCCACATGTAGGTGCAAAATACGTATTGGTGGGACTTGAAAATAATATGCAAGATGATAGGGACTGATCAAAATTACTACCTACTAATTAGTAATTGCATTCTCCATTTAATTCATAACATGTTCTTATGGTTCACAAATACCTACTAGAAAAAGTCAATTTCAGATAGGGATGGCACCCGGTAAAATTTACCGATTATTAATTTACCGATAAAAAAAATGGTAAATTTTGTTTTTTTGATCCTCTCCAATGTATGAATGGAGATATCAAATTTTAAGTAAAAACTATAAGTAAACATCAGTGTGACAACATTAGCAGTTAGGCATATTTTACGTTGATTTTTGGTTGTCCTCAATCATTCAGAATGATAACTCCATCCATACCATTACTTCCAATGTCGGAATCTCTCTTCAGGTTTGCTTGTTTAGCAGACACAGATTGCAACTTGATCAAATTGGTAGCCGACAATTCCTCTTATGGGAGAATAGCACAGGCAGCATGGCATAGCCTACACTAGATTGGTCGAATCAATGCTATTCGGCTATATCATCCCATATCAATATGGAGTATTGTCATTATTAACATTGATTATAGATGTAGGTATTGTTATTGTCCTGACTGCGGTAATCTTTGTAAATTGATCAAATAATAAAGTAGGGTAATTTTTGTATTTGGTATAGTCATGAATTGGTATCTGCCATCATTTTTCAAAATTTACCGCTGACCGGTAAATTTACCGGTAAAATTTACCGGTAAATTTACCGATTTTTTCAGACCCGGTAAAAGTGCCATCCCTAATTTCAGACATGGACAACGAATACTATGTAGGCCAACTTAGGTAGAGTAATAGTATATTTCATGTGAAAGCATAATGAAGAATGTTTGACTATTTTATGAGTCATCAAGACCAAAAGCAAGACATCATTCTGTTTATCTCCGCTGTGCGCCGTTGCGATGATCGCTGTTTAAGACCTGGCTTTCTCTATTAATTATTATTAGGGATGTACGAAGTCAATTGACCGGACAATTGACCGGCCACATACGTTTTATAATTGACCGGTCAATTACAAAAAAAAAACTATTATTTTAATACAATAAAAATATTAATAAAATATTAACTCTGATACTCTGTTCTCAAATCTCACTACATTTTCAAACTATAAGGTTGGCCAATATGACAAGCAAATCAAGGCCAATAAACCCAGTGGTGGAGACTAAGTTAGGTATGTCAGTCAAAGACTGACATAAAATATAAAATATATAAAATAAAATATAAAAAATTTATAAAATATATAAAGTGTGATTTTATATTTGACCGGTCAATTGACGTCAAATACGGTCAATTGACCAAAAACATATTTGACCGGTCAATTTCCATCACTAATTATTATTGCAATTGGTCCTCTACTAGGCTATAATGCCTGTTAATGTTTAGTAACTGTCACTGTTTTGATTTGCTATGAATGTTCTCGATGGCCCGGTTAGTCGAGTCGGTCTCGTGACCTTCGCTCTCTCCAACTTCATCGTACTAGCGGACTGCATCATCAATATGAAAGAGTTCAACCCTCTCCTAAACTGTTCTTATTAAGACTATTGGGATCATTACAACAATCTTACTCTCAAAGCGCCATTTCATGTTTAAGCATATTCAACCTTGAAATTCACTGTATAGGTACAGCCTTTAGTCATTTATGATACAATTTTAATGACTGTAAAATATGCAAGACATTTAAATTGTTTATAGATTGCTGGATGTCAATATAATCAATGGCTTGACTGTAGATTCCAAGGTCGAGTATTCCTATACCTACGTGGAATGGAGTTTAGTATCGCAGTTGGTCTCGACACCTCATCGCAGGGTGCGGAACAAAATAACAATGTACAGACCTACGCTGCATAGATCTATATGATCACTTTACATCAACTTCAGTCATTGGCTGTGAATCCTTGCCAAGTACAGATTCTTTTAATGACTTGTTGACAAATTTGGCAATTTGGCTCACCTGCCCTAATCAAAATAGTAAATTCAGAGAACTTTTGATATCTTAGAGCTGAGCTGACTCGATTCACAGCAAAAAAACTTCTGTTGCAGTAGCCCCTAGGAGGAGGCTAGATAAAGTTCGTTCACGATAAGAATATCACTGACGTTTTAGTCGATCACGTCGTTCATTGGTCAGTCACTTGAACACTGCCCTGTCAATGGCAAGACTTTCTTCTTTGTATTATTGAAATTGTATAAATTATGTCAAATACACAATTTTTAATAGTAGTAAATATTATAAAAATTCAATAAAATTGATTTATTTTTATCTACAGCCGTATTATACACATTTTTTGATTATTATATTGATATTTACATGTTTAGGTATACGTTCACTTGACTACGGTAGTACACGCCGCCATTACGGCTTGCAATTCTAATCGTGAATGAACTTTACCTACTGTGGTGGGTTAGGCCCTTTTTTGCAGCTTAGACTCTGTAAGATTGTCTGTAGAACTGACGAGTAGGTAGGTATGAAAATGTATAATAGTGCGAACTCCTTTTGTCATTTCCAAGCATTACTTTCATAATAGTAATATGAAAAATCTGACCAGAAAAAATTGTACCTAGGTCTTGCCTAGAGCTCCAGCCTCGTGGCTCGTTACTTTCCGAACCTGTTCTTCCTACCTACATTCCTATTGATTCAACCTTTAACACCGTATGATGACATATAATACACCTACCTATTCAAATGTTCACCACACACAACACATTAGTGATAAATCAGTGTAACTCGATATAAAATTGAAAGAAACATATCGACGAGAGAGAAAAATAGCAAGATTAATGGCGGCGGACGGTTGCTGCCATGCTGCGCATGCGCTAAGTCGAATCGAATGGACGTGTTGCGGGAAAAGCGCTCGCGGTAAAAGATGGAACTAACGAGAGAACGTTTTGGGGGTATTTGGTCGTGTAACATGGGCTTTTGGCGTTTGTGACCGTGTGGCTATTGCCAGTGCCGGACTGGCTAGTCAGGGGCCTCGGCGGCTTGTTACTAATCTTCAAGGGGGAAAAGCAGCCCAACAATCTGCCCCGCAGAGCGTTTTCGGATTTTTATAACTTTAAATTGGAATTTAAAAACGATATGGTGATTTTCAAAAGTTAATCTTTCATAAGAAAAACATAAGAGAAAAGGATCTCCATTCATGCCCCGCAGGGCACTTTTTGATTTTCTGTTACTCTCAAAATGATTTTGGGATTATAAAAACTTGTATTTTTTTCAGAATGAGGCTAACAGAAAGTGAAATTAGAGGTACCCAAATCCTGCCCCGCAGGGATTTTTTTTAATTTCAGTAATTTTAAAACGATTTTGCGAGCTTAAAACGTTGTATTATTTTGAGTGAAGAAGCTGACATACTGAATTGAAATCAAAAAATGGCTCAGCTTGCCCCGCAGGGCGATTTTTGATAATGTGTAATTTTTTAAGGGTTTTTGGGATCGAAAAATGTGTATTTGGCTGCAAAATGTCAAACATAAAGTTAATCAAAAATGAAATGAATAGATGAGGGGAAAGCCCAGCAGCCCAGCAGGGCGCTTTTTGGATTTTTGTTACTTTTTAAATGATTTTGGGATTGTAATATCGTGTATATTTGGCTTCCAAATGCCCATTAAATAGAAGAGGCCCCCGCCAGCCCCTTTTTGAACTTCAATAATTTTTTATTCGTTTTTGGGATTGTAAAAATGTGTATTTTGTTGCATATGCCCATCACAAATGTACCTAATGGAAGAAAAATTTTAATAAAAGGGCCCCCAGTTTGCTTCGCAGAGAAATTGTTGAATATTGTTATTTTTAAATAATTAATATATAAAGCAAAGCTTTTTTAGAGTTTTGTTAATTTTCAATTGATTTTGGGATTGCAAAATCATGTATATGGATTCAAAATGCCCAACAGGCTGTTAGTGAATGAAACATTAAAATAGAAGAGGCCCCCATGCCAGCCCCGAAGGGAGCTTTTTGAACTTTTGCAACTTTTAATAATAATAAAATAATAATAAAAAGACTTTATTTCAGTAAGTGTACAGGTTGTAACAAATACGAAAATGGCGATGTTCAGCATGCAGAATGCTTTCGTATACTGCAGAGGCTGCTCTGCCACATAACCATGCTAAAATTACAATATAATGTAAGAGGAATAATAAACTATGTGATACATTGAGATGAAGTAACATCATATAGGGGCATGAAGATAAATTAATTTGATTTGTGAATTTGTGAATAAATTAACAAATAAAATAAGAATAGAATAATGTAATATAATATAATATACGTAAATGGAAAATAGACATAATCGTTGCAGTCTTCACTTCTCTGCCGCATTATCCCCTGCGAACGATGGCTCCTTGTTGGTCAAGGAGAAACATTTTGGCTACTTTCTTGAAACTAACGTCGTTGTTGATTGTCTTGATTCTGTCCGGTAATGAATTGTATAAAGTAGCTGCAACATATGAGAATGATCCTTTATACTTGGCTGTTTTGTGGTGATTGATGTTAAGTGTGCTTTTGTGCCTCAGGTTTCGGCCGTGAAGATTTCTACGGTAGTTTAGTTTGCTGCTGAGGTATGCTGGCTGTTTGGATTTGTTAAGCTTATGAACTAAACAGATGGTATGAAGCTTTCTGCGGTTCTCAAGTTTCAGCCATCTCATGCTGTTGATGAACGGTGTAATATGTTGCCAATCATTTCTACGGAGACTTAGAACGAAGCGCACACAGCAGTTTTGTATCCTCTGGAGTTTAGCTGAGGTGTATTTCGTTATATTCGGACCGTAGATAACATCACAATAGTTCAGTTTCGAAAGTATTAATGCTTCCGATAGCTGGAGCTTGGCTGGTGTTGATATGAGGTCTTTGAATCTGTACAAGGCTTTAAGCTTCCCAACAGCATTCTGGCAGATTTTCTTGACATGAGCCTCGAATCTCATGTCACTATCGAGCCATAAACCTAAGTTTCTTGCGACGTCCACAATAGGTAATGTACAGTTGTTCAAAGACAGTTCGAACCCCTGTTGTATCGCTCTACTCCGCTGCAATGAAGAGCCCAGCAACATCGACGAGGATTTGCTTGGGTTCAACACCAGGCCATGGTCAGTTGCAAATCGTTTTTGGGATTGTATAAATGTGTATTTGGCTGCAAAATGTACAACATAAAGTTAATAGAAGATGGTTTACATAGAAGAGGCCCCCAAACTGCTTCTGGTATCTTTATATTGATTGTTTGAAGATAAAAATGTATGTTAAAACAATCTAGGGGCCTCAAAAGCCAGGGGCCTCGGCGGCGATCGCCGCCTAGGGCCTCATTCACAAAGCGGGGTTAGCTTCGATTAGCTCGTAGTCCCATATGAAATAACATTGGCCGCCCCCGGTAACACCGTCAAAAAGTTTTGTGAATGAGGCCCCTAGCCGCCAGGGGCCAGTCCGGCCCTGGCTATTGCTGTTGGCAACTCACGTTTTGGGGTTAATTTATGTTTGAGTGATAATAACAACTGAAAGAACACTTACCTATCACTTTGCTTGTATCATTTCCCTCAAATCACTTACTCAAAACCACCCATAACCTCCGAAATGCTTTAAAACAATGTTTAATATCGGACCTGTCATTCTGCCCGCCGCCATGTTTAACTCTTTAACCTTGGTTGGAAACAAGGTAGTGAAAGACCGCCAACTTTTTCAAATAATCCGTTAATAAAATATTTCGTCGTTAAAATGTACTTAAACTATATTATAATTGTTTTATTGCCTACCATAACTTGTACTAATACTAATATATACTAGTTACAATGTCTAATCGGCTCAAAATCATTGAAAACAATGATCAATTTTGAATTTGAAATAAGGCGCTAACTGTGACGTAGCCTAAAAGCACAAACCACACGGTAAAAGCCCATGCTACACGACCAATCACCCTCAAAACGTTCTCTTGTTTAGTTCCATCTTTTCCCGCGCGCTTTTCCCGCAACACATCCATTCGAAATTGAGAACTCGATCATACTCGATTATCGTATGTAAATGATTGCGCGAAAATTCAAAGTTTGGAACTTGGAAGTAAAATGTTTATGAATATTTTTAGGCTAAAACCGAACCTATAGAATAAGTTCATTTAAAACATTGTTCAACAGAGCTGTTCCTGTTGTCATACACATTTGAGCGAGCAAAGCGTGCGTGGCTGTTGCCTCTTGTCAGCGACATTTGCCTTCTTTTATTTTACTGCTGGTGGTCGCACAGCTATTTCGATCGACCTGAAATGTAAACTTAAGGGGGCTCTACCCCACGTGACTTCCTACGTCATAGTTCAAAATGCAATGGCAATCACCAAAACTCAAGGAGAGCGTCATTTTGGTTTGAAGGGTCACTTTTCACTCGAATATCTTTCTCCTGTGACTAGATACAATAATGCGGGTTGTACTGAAGTGTTCGTAAAAGATCGCTCCTCAATGTTTCATATGACACTTTATAATGACTGTAATGAAAATGCTTCCCTGAACCCAAAAAGTGGGGGGCGATTACGGCAAAAACCTCGACCACATGGCGCCTGTCAGACAACATTAGACTGGTCAATACGAAATAAATAATCACATACCTGCAATTCTAGCTGACGAGTATTCCTTATTTTCAACACGTTTCTTCCTAGTATCAATTACACATCACGAAACATCGCCAACTCGCTTGTGCCGTCACTCTATTTAGTACGATTGAACACCATATTTAAATTTCACTGAATGATTTTGATCTGAGCCTTACGTCATGGCGTATGAATACATTATGTCAGGTTGGCGGTACTATTCAAATTTTGAAGAAGCATAAATTCAATATACAGGTGGCCGTGACTTCATCAATTGTTTTTTTTTCAACTCAGATAATATCTGTACACGTAAGAATAATATACATTTGATAATAGTATTTCACAACCTGTATTACAATTAGAATAGTAGCTTTTCCTGAAATCTATTTTTTACTTGCGCATGCAGACAATATTGATATCGTGAACATTTTAGTGGAATCAAAGTTTAAATATGGTGTTCAATCGTAATAAATAGAGTGACGGCACAGGCGAGTAGGCAATGTTTCGTGATGTGTAATTGATACTAGGAAGAAACGTGGTAAAAATAAGGAATACTCGTCAGCTAGAATTGCAGGTATGTGATTATTTATTTCGTATTGTCCAGTTTAATGTTGTCTGACAGGCGCCATGTGGTCGATGTTTTGCCGTTTTTCGCCCCCCACTATTTGGGTTCAGGGAAGCATTTTCATTACAGTCATTACAAAGTGTCATATGAAACATTGACGAGCGATCTTTTATGAACACTTCAGTTCAACCCGCATTATTGTATTTTGTCACAATGGAGAAAGATATTCGAGTGAAAAGTGACCCTTCAAAACAAAATGGCGCTCTCCTTGGGTTTTGGTGATTACCATTGCATTGTGAACTATGACGTAGGGTAGAGTGGCCTTAAACTAAAATGTAAAATATGTAGTATTGTGTAGGAGAAGGGAACATTTACAGTTGGCAGCCGTGGAGGCGCTGCTAACTTCATGTGCTGTGGGACCATAGACTAGAGAGCCAATCCGTCAAGCAGCAGTCAATAAAGAACCACTGAAGAACCACCATTCTTCAGAACCCTGACTTCCTACGACAGTAAACTTGTCAAGTCAACTACACGGTTTGCAGACCGAGTTTTTTTCGAAACCCATCCATCGATTGGTTCAAATTTTAAAAATATATATTTCGATTGGTTGATCCGATCAATTTGAAATTTTGAAAAGTACCTAATGGAGACCAAAATTGTATAACATTTCACAAACTTAAAATCAAATAGGTAGGTGCAGTGACATCAAATTTGAGCATAGTATTATTTTAAATAAAAATAAATACTTGGCTCATATAAGTTTTTGTGTATTATCGTAGGTATTATGTAGATGCACAAAAACAAAACTAGTAGAGGTTGCCAAACACCTCCGCACCTAAAAGGATTGAGATCTAAAATGAGAGCCAAGCTGAAATTTGCTGAAACTGCATACTGAAAATTCGTGAAATCAATTTCACTCGGTTACTGCCGTAAGGCAATACAATTTGACTTCATGCCTGAATTTTGAATAAAATAAGCTTCCAAATTTCAAAATTATTACCACAAGGAAATAAAAAATCTTGGCTGG
Source organism: Leuctra nigra (assembly GCA_934045905.1). Taxonomy (NCBI): domain Eukaryota; kingdom Metazoa; phylum Arthropoda; class Insecta; order Plecoptera; family Leuctridae; genus Leuctra; species Leuctra nigra. The sequence goes on along the minus strand of OW203772.1, from coordinate 28,667,030 downwards.
CAATGGCATTTTATTAAATGTTGCGTTTGGTACCTAATGATGCCATGTAGGATAGGTACAATAGATTTCGTTCCATTCGGAACAAAAAAAGTACATCAATAGAATTTTGGGAAAGAGTTGTTAATGATTCAATATTATAGGTAAGGTACTCTTTCACAGTGTGATGTTCTGATGAGTGGAGTGAGTAAACGTGAGGGATGGCAGAGATGTACTAAGATGATGATTGATTACAATAGAGTGTTTATTGAATGTCTGTTGTGTAGAGAGGCTAGGCAGAGACTGTCCTGGGGACTGGGGAGAGGAAGTCAGGTAGCTGGTGGTGGTGTGGTGCATGATGGGAGCTGGGCTAAAGGAAGTGATGCAAGGGGGTGTGATCAAGATGGCGGGAAGGGTGTTGAGAAGGCAGTGGGGAATGTAAGGTTAGGTAGGACATCACATCCTCCTCCTCTTTAAAGAGAATGTGGCAGGAATGTACAAAATGCAAGAGACTGGAATATGACAAAATACATTAGTGACAAATTATGAAAGAACAAAATCGTGAAGATGAGCAGGCGCTGTCCGGGTCCTTCGAGGTTGTAGTCGGCTCGGTCCCGGGTCCTCGGCTGGTTCAGCGGGTTGAGCTACGATGATCGGCTCCGCGACAGCGGCTTGAGTGACAGGCTCGGGACTGCTCGTCGGGGGGCGTATCGTAGTGGTCGTCGTCCGGCGGTGGTCTGGCCTTGCGCTGGGGAATCGTTTTTCGTCTTGGCGTCAGTGGTGGAGTGGAGACGTATTTCTTGAAATGCGATGCATTTCTGGTGATCATTTGGGTTCCCCATCGGGCCGTCATTTGCGTTCCCTTTACTCCGGTGATGGTGAAAGGGTTGGGGTCGTAGGTGGTCGGTAACTTTGCTTTTGCCGTGGCTAGTGTTTCCTCTTCGCTGGAGCTGTTGTCTGAACTGTATTCTTTCGTCCGTCTGGTTTTCACTTTCATCGTACCTGGTTTCGCTTGTGTCATTGTGGTTGTTTGTCTTGCGTACTCGCTGGAGTGTAGCTCGGGATTGATCTTGGGACTCGTGGATGACTTCTTCTTGAGCGGAATTCGTTGATGTTCTTTGAGCAATTCACGGATGCATGGTGATCCCTCCGGCAGAGGACTCGCTTTTGATTTCTTCTGGAATGCTTGAGCTAGGAGTTTGTCTCGTGTTAGCAGAAAGTCGTAGACTAGTGACTCTAGGATGGATTCCTCTGGATCCGTAGCTTGGGCGACTGAGATGATCCCTAGTGCGATTGAGTCTGAGCAGCAGAGCAACGTTGTTGCGTTTCCTCGAATGACGTAGATGATAGAGTCGATTGTGTGGTTGTTGTATTTCAGCGTGGTTGTGAAACAGCCAATCACGTCGAGGCTCTTGTTGCTCCCGTAGGGTAAAATCTTAGTGTCGGTCTTCCTGAGGGGACTGCACTGCATGAGGGTCCTATGCGTGGCCTCCGACATGATGGACACTGTCGTGCCTGTGTCTATTAGAAATTTTACTTTGGAGTTGAACATTGTGATGTTGGCCGTTATTCGACTGTCACCGTGTATCACGTTTACGTCAGCGATGAGGTGCATCGACTCTTCGGAGCTGGAACCGGAGTAGTGTTGGGCGTCCTGCGGAGCGTTGTTGGCTGCATTCGCCCGTTCTCTTCCTGGTTGGTGGCTCGATTGACACACTTTTGCGTAGTGGTCCATCTTGCCGCACTTATTGCATTGTTGGTTGCGGGCTGGGCAGCGGCTTTGACCGCCCTCGTGTGGCCACGCGCCTCCGCAATGCAGGCAGGACTGACGTGAGTTGGATTGTCTGTACCGTGGTTGATGGCCTGGGTGTTGTCGTGCTGGTTGGTTAGCCGGTTCTGGGGAGTTCTGATGACTCTGCTGGTGCTGAGCTGCCGGTTTGTCTGGTTTGTGGTTGCTGCGGTTCTCTCCATACCTGGCTCGAGGTCGCTGTCTCATCGCTTGCCGGTTCACCGCGTTGGCCACCTGGACTGCTTCCTGGACTTCGCGCTCCAGGAGCGTAGCTTGCTGCTCCGTCAGCTCGTGGAGACGGCCTTCGGTGAGCAGCGCGTCCAGCGTGGCGTCTGCGTGTCGCAGAGCGTACCGGCGTAGTCTTGGGGTCGTGTGCAGGATTAGCTGAGTCTTGATTTCACGGGCCTGGTCATGGAAGCGGCACGTCGAGGCGAGCTTCACCAGCCGGCTGTGGAAGGAGTCAAGGGACTCTCCCTCCAGCGGTCGGGCCTGGCGAAAGTGGAGTAGCTCCACCTCGATGTTGGCGCAGGGCACGAACCTCCTGGCCAGTTTCTCCTTGGCGATCGTGTAGACGTCCGGCTGGGCTGCTCCCACTGCCACAGCGATGTCTGGTTCCGGAAGCGCGTCGAAGATGTCGTGCACCTCCTCCCCAGCGCATGTGAGGAGAAGGGCACGCTTCCGGCCCGCAGCCGTGATGTCGTGTGCTTCTAAATAGGTGTCGAACCGGGACACCCAGCGTCGCCATGCCTCGCCAAGGTTTGCCTTGTGGTCACACACGCTGAAGTGTGGGTAGCTTGTGATGTTTTGAGCCATCACGTGTGAATCTCTTAACCTCACTTTTGATTACGTTTTACTCACTGTTTAATTCTTCTGCTGATTGAGTTCTAGAGCTGCTTTTTTTCATCTCATCCTCGTCGCCATTGTGATATTCTGATGAGTGGAGTGAGTAAACGTGAGGGATGGCCAGTGGCGTGCCGACCTATCTAAATTTGGTGCAATTGCACAGTCATTTTTTGGGGGTGTGTGGTCCCCGCAAGGGGACCTACCCACCATGAGACACATTTTATAATGTAACAGTGATACATTCTCAAGTATCTCATGTATCACACAAACATGCACAAACGTGGTGATAAGGGTGATTACGTCTTATTTCACCAGCAAAGAGTAATATTATAGTTGAGGAAAGGGAACAAAAGATTTCTATCAAGAAATTTATGCAGTAAACATGTCAATTTGTGCTAATGCTTGATACATTTTGGGGATTGAGTATGACTAGGTGGTTGGGTGGTTACAAAAACTGGTTGATGGATGGATACTAAAATACTTGTGAAACAATATTCAAATGACCTATTTTCAGTACTTATTGAAATGATTTGATGAACCATAAAAACAGAATAGCTGTTAGAGAATCATATTCTATTTTATTTCATGCTCCTGCATGCTGTATCGAAAATAGTAATTTATTATCAGCAAATAAGCATCGAAAATATAAATATCGCTGCGATACATTTCCATCATGTACCATAAAATCATTTTAAACCACTCCTTGGGTAGCCTAAAACAAAAAATATTCGCTGCGCGGCATTTGTACCTATGTGATTTTATTACAAAATATAAGATAATGACTTTTCTGTTTTCATTCACAATTATACGGTAGGTCCTACCTGTAAAATAATTTTAAACGCTTGCTAATGTAGTTGAAAACCAAAAAAATAGCTGCCCGGCATTTTAATGCTTTTTTTTATATGATTGACTTTTCTGTTTTCTCTCAAAAATATATAGTACATGTACTATATCAAAAATATATAGTACATGTACTATATATTTTTGAGAGAAAACAGAAAAAAACAGAAATTATTTTACATGTATGTAAAATAATTTTAAGCCCGTTTTAATGAAGCAAAAAACAAAAAGTTTCGCTGCGCGGCTATTTTATGTGTGATTTTATTGCTTATGTCAAATCATTTTTAACCCGTCCTATGGTACAAAAATCCAAAAAATTCGCTGCGCGGCATTATTATGTGTGATTATTTTTTTAATAGACATTTTTTGGTCACTTTCAAAAATATAAAGGTACCTATAAAATCATTTTAAACCCGCTCTAATGTAGCCAAATTCCAAAAAAAATCGCTGTTTGGCTTTTTTATGCATAATCTGATCACTTATATTTTAAGCCCGTCCTGGGTACCCGAAATCCAAAAAATTCTCTGCGCCGCATTTTTATGTGTTTTTTATTTTATCAATTAATCACATTTTTGTTTTATTTCAAAAATCTAGTTCCAGTAGAATCATTTTAAACCCGTTCTTATGTAGCCAAAAACAAAAAGTTTCGCTGCGCTATTTTATGTGTGATTTCATTGCTAATGTAAAATCATTTTAAAACTGTCCTAAGGTAGCCAAAAAAACAAAAAATTAGCTGCGTGGCATTTTTATGTGCATTTATATATTTTAAAATTAATTATAGCCTTTTTTGTTTTCTTTAAAAAATATAGGTAGTACTTATCTATAAAATCATTTTAAACCCGCTCTAATGTAGCCAAAATCGAAAAGTTTCGCTGCGCGGCTATTTTATGTGTGATTTTATTGCTATTGTAAAATTTGTTTAAACCCGTCCTAAGGTAGCCAAAAACCAAAAAATCGCTGCGCAGTATTTTTATGTGTGCTTTTTTCAAATGAATTATCGACTTTTTTTTTTTTTAAATATAGTACCTACCTGTCAACTCATTTTAAACCCGTTCTAATGAAGCTAAAAACAAAAAAATCGCTGTGCGGTTTTTTGTGTATTTTTTATTGCTAATATAAATGACCAGTGGGGGTGGGTGGGTATACTCGCCAATGAATTTGCACAGTCCTCAAGATAGGTTCGGCACGCCACTGGGGATGGCAGAGATGTACTAAGATGATGATTGATTACAATAGAGTGTTTATTGAATGTCTGTTGTGTAGAGAGGCTAGGCAGAGACTGTCCTGGGGAGAGGAAGTCAGGTAGCTGGTGGTGGTGTGGTGCATGATGGGAGCTGGGCTAAAGGAAGTGATGCAAGGGGGTGTGATCAAGATGGCGGGAAGGGTGTTGAGAAGGCAGTGGGGAATGTAAGGTTAGGTAGGACATCACACACAGGTTAAGGTTATATATTTTAAAATAAAATATATTGCCAAACATTTCCTTATACTCCATGTAAAAGGTGTCAACCTTGGGAGTCCAATTGACATATATTTATTGTATCGTTGATGTTGGTAATAAACTGAACTGAACTGAACTGAACAACAATTCACAGATTTTTAACCACACTGTTACAACTTAATTTTTTTTACTAAAAGATACATGTACATTGCCATCCTAACACATATTGTCAATATTTTAATTAAACCTAGAGGTACAAACTACAAAATTGTTTCTTACAAAGATATAATATGTTGACAAGTTATTGAGATTAACAGTGTGTGTAGATGTAATATCGGCCTTTAGAGCGGAGAATGTAATGAATTTAACTAGTTTAATCAGGACTTCTGACACCAGTCTATCTATTGTGGAAGACAGACAAAACCGTTTATGTTAATATAAAAATACGAATGAAAGGGGTAAGATTTGATTTGTCAAGATGTTACCTTGGAATGAAGGCGCTGGGGTACAGGTTGTGAAACCGTGTAAGAGCAGAATCGTTCGAATAAAAGGCAGATCTCGAAGTGATGAGTCGTTTATGAGCAAAGATCTCTCTTTATGAAAATTGATCTCTTATGATCGTAGAAGTCTTCGAATTGAATAATAGAAATCTTATTTTTAATTGAATGAAATATCTGAGATAAAATAAAGTTCTGTAGATACTCCTTGAATAGTTATTGATTGGATAATAAATGGTCGTTTACTACCAACTAATATCTCTTGATTGAATAAGTGAATTTAGATAAGAACCTTGTCTTCTAATGAATGAAATTAGTAAAATGAAAACTTGATCTCTGAAATGATTATTCAAGTATTTCTTTTTAGGTTATGAATGAGTCTTATATGGAATTTAATTTATAGGGAAAGGTTTGAAGGAATTGTATTTACCAAGATTGGCTCACCTCGATGGCAGGGTAATCCTTGGAAATTAGTAATCCTTTGGTATCCGTTTAAACACTGTTTATTATTTAAAACGAATTTTTGTTCAAGTTTATAAAACACGACACTGAATATTATAAACACTTTAAAATTGAAAACACTGTCTGAAGTTATATAAATGTTTAAAAATATACTTTGATCAATAAAATTATAGGAACTCTATAAACACACGTAAATAATGTTATTAATTTTAAACTTATTTAAAAACACAATATATTTATGTAGAAGTTAAATTGAATGTTTATTTTCGATTAAAACACAATAAATCTGTTTTTCACAATTCGCTGTGTACAATGTATAATTCTGAACCAAAGAGGTGTGAACATGTCAAGAGCTAGAATCAGACTGTCCTGAATGAAGGGGAGAGATGAGCTTATATAGATTCTCCTTGTCCTTGAGGAGGTGATGTCATAGAGGGGTGGCTAGACAAAGGGGTAAGCTTTGTCCTTGACTACAGGTGTTCATTCTTACACTTCCTGATTGGTGTTAGGTTGTTCTTTTAGAAGTTTCTATTATTGTGCAAAATTTTGGATAATAGTAAAATTAGATTTGAATGATGATTAGATTGATGGGATTATGAAGTTATACAATTCATGTGTTGTTTGATTATTAAACTTGTATTTATGATTTTAAACTAACTAGAAGATATCTAGAATATACTAAAATTAAAACACACATAAACTAATATAATAGTTCAATTAATAGTCTTATTGGACAAGATAATTAGTGTAACCATGGTGTAGATTGGTTAATAAATGGTAATCTATATTGGACAGGTTTGACAAATATTTATACCTAAATGTTTATTGTCCATTAGATTGTCTTGTAGACATAGGAAGAATTGTGCAGAGCCTCTAGTACACAAAGTATAATTGAACTGATTAATACTAAATGATTCTTTGATATTTTACTAAACTACATGGCCTTTTAGTAATGGCTTAAAATATTTATTATTTTTGGTTGAATGACAAATTATAGAATGAGTCGACAATGTAAAGTTATACAAACTTAATTTGCTATTCGGGGTTTTTATTTAGCTTATTAAATTGGAATATAAAGTAAGTTGTTTTTGTTTGAACAGACAAAATATAATATGAAATAGTGGACTCTGGATAATTATACTTTGCTTTGTTCAGTATTTTGTTGTACTAGTGGAATGTTTTCCCTAGGACGTTTTGTAGAATATAAACTAGGGTTTCTCATTGTTCTCTATGGAATTTATGAGCTAAAATTAATAATTATTATTGGAATATAAAACTAGTGGAATAATAGTAATTAAGTTTGTTCATTTCTCTAAGGAAATCATGAACTATAGATAATGATTGTTTTTGTTTGAACAATTAAAGTATAATGTGAAGTAATAGGCTCTGGATAATTACACTTGTAATTGTTCGGTATTTTGATACTAATGGAATATGTTACATGTGCCTTTGTTTGGCCTTGGTTGAACTTGGCCTAGAACGGGGGTGTGTCTAGGAACTAGGTCAGACACAGGGGTGAATGCTCGGTCTTGTAAACAGGTGTTTTGCAACACCCTTCCAGGAGGCTAGGTAATATTAGAGGTCCTTTCTGGAGGCTAGAGCTCCTTGGTTGGTCTAGATCCTGAGGGGGTGTGTCTATGGTTTGGTTAAGACAAGAGGGTGTAAGTTTGTCCTTGAAAACAGGTGTTATAATACTACTCTTCCTGGATGTTAGATTTTACAGAGACCCTTCTGAGAGGCTAGGATTTTACAGACACCCTTCTGAGAGGCTAGACTTATAAAGCCAAGCTTTGTTCTAGTTTCTTTCTTTGGCTGTGTGTGTTTTATTCCATTAGACTTTTATAGATCATTTAATTGATCGTGACCTAATATATCTATTGGATTACTATCTAGGTGAGTACTGATTTAAAAAAATAGATGAATCCTCATTGAGAGCAGTCTTGATAATAGTACAGATAAGGAACTAATGATTTAGATAAATGTTTGAGTGAATGATTTTATATGAGTAGCTGTGGCTACTGTACAAGACGGCTCAACAACGGGAAGTTCAGACTATGGTCTTTAAGACCAAGACTGAACGAAAAGAAAATTATGAAATCATGAATGAAATCATTATTTACGATATTTGATGTGTTGAATTCTTCACGTGGTTTCTGTAGTGTCGTTGAAGTGCTGTAGAGACCGGGTCGGTAGAGGGACGACTCGGTTTCTAGCTCTGGTGGTCTCGCAGATAGAGACGGCCAGGTAGTAGCGTGAAGGTGTCGTGTGGTGGAAGTCGAGTGATGGTGGGGCTCTCGTGTGATATGGCTAACGGTTGGTTAGCAATTGTGGAACGCCATGTGTCCACTGAAAAATATTGAAAACAGCAATAGAGTAGGGTTACGAACATTTTTGGGGTATATTTGTTTCGTTTGGGGACATTTGATTTTGTGAAAATATTTTTCTAATTTAACTTGGATTTGTGACCAATTATGATTTAAGCTATTACAGAATTAATATTATATGAATATGAACTATAATTTGTATATAAGTGTCTATTGAGGTTAAGAGTGAACAAAATTTCAATTTTGAGGTTGAACAATGGGCAAGTTGATGATTAATTACACAATTGGGGTTGCATATTTAAAATGAATTGATTCATGGATATGAGTTGTGTCGTGAACCGTATTAGTGATCACCTTATCATCTAAAAGACATATGGAAATGTTAGACAGATTACTTTCTGAAGGATACATAGTATTATATGTATGACATGGGTGACAATTGTATGAGAATGATACAGTATGATGGGATGAAACAATACGAAGTTATAGTTGTCGGAGGATGCACACACATCACACACAGGACCTACAGTAGGAAAGATAGATGTAGAAGATTGTTGTTGAGGATGATGTAAGGTACTTATCGAAGTTTGTAGACTCAGCGAAGACAGTTGTTTCCATATCCCAAGTAAATATTATGGTTTTCGCCATATTGAAATGGTTGACTTGAACGCCGTGATTAGAGTAGCGGAAGATTTGTGAACTAGTACCATGTGAGAAGGACAGGACACTTGTTGAATGAGTATGTTAGGCCGGCCGGACCCATAGGTGGAGACACGAAGATAATTACAAACACCAATGTGAATTTACGTAAAATATAATTGAATTTAAAGATATGAAGTACAAAAGTTAAACATAATATAAGAATATAATGGTAATTTTCTAATTGTAAGCTAAGAGGTATGATTATATTTGGTTTCCTAGATGGTAGATTTGAAGTAATGTACAATGAATTATAATTAAATGAATGATGTGACGGATGATGGAAATTGTTATGAGATGAAATTGTCTAATTACTAATTATAATTAAGGCACCAAATATTTCTATTCTAAAACTGATTCTAATAATATATTCAACAAAACTTTGGTATAAAAATTAATATAGACTAATATATCTTTTTGGCAAACAGGACTATAGAATTGGTTAAATAATGATGTAATGATAAAAGTAATACAGATGAATGTCTATGGAATGAATTGATCGGAAATTTGTAAGTTATTTGAATGTTGGATAAGGTTAAAATTATGAAGTGTAAAAGGGGTTTAGATGGAGTTTGGAATTAATAATATGAAGTTTAGAGTGGATAACAAAATAAGGGAATGGACTTAAAAATAATCAAAGATATTTGGTGAACCTTATAGACTAAACTAAGGATTAGAATAATGTAAAGTTAGAAATGTTCGGCTATTATACAAGAATTGTCTGTTAAAATACAGACCAATTCAAGAAAGGAGGGATCGTGGTGGTCCTCTTCGATGTTTTGCAGAGCCTCCTCAATGTACATCACATCTCCCTGAGGAAGTTCATTTTCGATAATGGATGAATTGAATTGATTTGTTTCTTCTTGGATATTTTGAACTTGTCTAGACGCGATATCGTCTAAAAAAGTTTTTAACGCTTCATCTTCCTCCATTTCGATGAGATATATTTCTGTTTGCAAAATTTCCTCATCTTGATGGGTGTTGGTCGCTTCCTCTATATCTACTTCCATCATTTCATTTTCGGGAGTCACTGGCTCCACCAGTGGACAGTAAGTGTCTTTCTAAAGGTAGATAATAGAAAATTTGGGATGATGATTCTGGGTGGAACTGTATGAAAATCTGAATACATTTGATTTTGAAACATGAAAAGGAAATAAATTTGATTTTAGATAAATGAGGATTGGATAGTTTTAGTTTAATATAACTAAACTTTGTTCTATATTTGATTGATACATAGAATAATTTTGAATGAAATAAATTAAGTAATTTCAATAATATAAAATATTGAAAATAAAATACATTTATAAAACATGTTAATTTGAATAAATTTTATAATAAAACAAAAGATTTTTAGGCGGGGTAGGGATTATAATATTAATTACTAACACAAGAAAGATAAAAATTAAAAAATGGAAATTACTCACCAGATCCTTGTTATCCATATCGATTTAATAATAATAATAGCACAACTTGTCTTCTCGAAAGATTGTTGTTGAATGATCCTTTCTAGAGGGTAGGTTTTAAAAATTTTGGTGTGTTGTTCTCGCGGGTAGGTAAGAGGGTGGGGGTGTTGTATCTTGTTCTTTAGCTGTGGTTGGCCGCTGATTTTGCCCAGCGTCCGCACATTGTGAAAAAGGGGGGGGGGGGGGGGGGTATCATAAATTGGAAGTGTCAAGCGCTTGAAGTTGAGGGGTAAGATTTTTGAAGGTTTTGTCGAACTGGGAAGAAAACATAAGATTTGGTTTTCAAGTTGAAAATAAAGATATAACATTGTCAAACCGAGATGTGTGTGTGTGCTCCTCTAAAAATAAATATAATTATTTTAGATTATTTATGTATTACCTGTTACCTATGGATGTGACCTGAAATATAAATTACACGTTAAGCCACTGTTTTTCGGGGTTTCTTGCTGTTCCATAACGTAGGAAAATAATTTGCGAGTCTGAACTTTTATGTCACAGATTCACTGGGGTAAAAGGGATAGTTCCCGTACTAATGATGTTGGTACAATTTCAAAGTACAAGGACGGGTCTTGTCCTGGGTTTATGGGGAGAAACGATTCTTTTTCAATTTCTTGGTCAAGTGTATCGAGAGTGTTCAGTAACTGTGGACCGTGTTGATCAAATATATACTTGATCATTTCCTTGATGTTTTGGTCCAGAGTTTGAGCCAAGTAGCGGCTTCTTCGATCAGTGAATTAATTGTATTGATAGAGTGATCTTGGTAGAAGATGGGAAAAGTTTCAACTTCATGAATCTCTCGTAAGAGAATTTGCCAAGTTAAATGATCGAACTCTACATCAATAAATTGGTGGAGATTAAATAGTCGCGTAACTGGTACACTTGAATATGTGTTGGGCTGTGCATTAGGTGTATAATTATTTCTATTAACAACTAAATCATTGTCCTCAGCCGACATTGTATTTTGTTGTTCTATCCCAGCGTTGAACGCGTGTCTCGCAGCGTGGTGTTGTGAGAGAGAGAGAGAGAGAGAGTGAGAGAGAGGTCGGGGTGTGGAAGAGCGAGCGGGAATACTTGGACTCGGGATGATAGAGAGAGAGAGAGAGAGAGAGAGAGAGAGAGAGAGAGAGAGAGATGCAGTAGCGTGAGATTGTTGTGAGGGAGGTTAACCGGGTTAAGAAGAAATTTGCTTCAGACTATTAGCGTCAAGTTCAGTTAAGTAATGTGTTTTGTTTTTGTAGATATTTACCAATTTCTTGGTTTCGGCTGCATCTGGGAAACATTGAACGACAGGTCTGCGACGTCGACTTGGCGACCGTATGTGCGGCTGAATGCAGCCTGGACACAGTTGTAGCGCCGTCTCATGTAGAGCTCCGGTAGGGATGGAATTGCATATGGGTCATTACGACGTCGGTCAAGTGCTACTATCAAGAGGCGATGGTATAAATCACGGATATACCAGGTGTTAATTAGAACTGATGGTAATTCACCCATTTCTTTTTTGCTAAATACGCGTTGTACGTTGTGTGTAGTAAAATCGAAAGTCGACTGGCTAGGGTAGTACTGATAACCTGGATCGTCCGGGAGATATGTGTAATTTTGCTGAATTGGAGATGGATTAAAAATAGGCGATCTTATCATATTAATATATTTGGCATTGCTGCCAAATGAAAGTGGGTAGGAAACGAGGTATTCCAGCTCTCTCTGATGGGGTGGACGTTCTGTCGGCTTCTCTTGTCCTTTGTTATTGCAGGTAGTTTTCGGGTATTGTTGTCCGGACATCTGCGAGAAAACAGTTACATGTTGATGTCTTCTTTAAACACTTGTTGTACAGTTTGGTGTAGTCATGGCAAACACAATAGGATGGGTTGGTTGGCTTGGATCTGAAACATGAAGTTAAGTTGGTGTTATAGACAAAATGATTTGCGTGAGAAGTAATTGAAATCTTGATGGGATTTGAACTTGATCAATAATTAAGTTATGTATTAGTTAGGGATGTCAAAACAAGACAAGATCGATGTCATGAATATGTTTATAAGTATAGAATAACGATATAAATAAATATCTAAATTTATTACATAAAAGAAACATCTCCGTGGAGAATGACCATTATTATTATCCAATTATGATGATATATAAGAGAGATGCTTACTTAGACCGATCGCTCGATTCATAAATATTTACGACTGTTTCGAGTGGAGACTGTGTCGACCCAATGGAATATTATAAACGACTGAATGGAATATTAATTGTCTAAACATAAATTGCGAGTTATACAAGAGAGAGAGAGAGAGAGAATTATTGGAATATTTGAAGGTTTGTTTGAATAAACAAATTGATTGAATTAGAACGTCGATGAGATAAAATCTTTCGAAATTTATTCTGAATCGGAGTCTTTGGGCTTTTGCGTGAATCTTCCGTCTGAAGGAGGTTTGTTTGCATAATTAAACAGCATTAGATCTCGTAGGTTATACTGGCTTGTTGTGGCACGCGAATATGGAGGTGTGGCGGTATCATCGTCTGAAGTAATTGAATCATAACTTATTGATGGGTCCGCGGTGATATTCTGTGAGAGTAAGCTGTCTTCGCTCATACTCGGAGTTTCTTCGTGTTTGGCGCGAGAGATGCGCGCGTCGTCATCCTGAACAGCTGTTTCCGTGTTCGAACTCGGTGCTTCCACGAACGTGTCGCTGATGTCTATTGGATCTACTGAACTACTACTAGCGCCAGTGGTTTGTAACGGGGTGGACGCAATGAGGTGAGTTGCATTGCTGATGTCTGTTATATTTTGTGAAGCTTGCTCATTGTTGAGATTCGTGGATTTTGGGGTAAACCAACTCGTATTTGCTTCACTTTCAGACATTCCATTCCTATTCTTCGAGGGTGAAGTTGTCGGCGTGCGCAACTCAGCGTGGTGAATTTTACGATCTTGACCTTCGGCAGCAGCTTCCTTGGGTTCTGCATCCTCGCTCTCCGAGTTTGATGATTGGCTGGAATGACTGGAAGGGGAGGAGGGGAGGGAACCAAGATGGCTGGTAGATGTTGACGCCGTCGCTCCGGACTTCGGAATGAAATTTTGTTGTGATTTCGGGTGAATATTTTGATTTTGAGTATCATTTGTAGGTTTAATAATTATAATGTCTTCGTCTTCGAAGTCTGAGATATCGTATGGCCATTCTGAGTAGGATGCTGCGAGGTTATCTTGAGAGGTTATGTTTTCTTTGTCTTCCTTGTCTTTGTGTTCATCATCAATGAGATTTAGATTCCCATCATATTGGTCGGGATGAAATGTTTTAAACGCTTTTAGTCGAGCACTATGTACTGTTTGTATTTTTCCTGTTTGTAAATCTTGAATTTCAAAATTTACTTTGGATTTAGCAGAGATTATTCTACTTGGTCCTTTGCTATAATATTTGCTGAATTTACGCCCACTCATTTTGTCATAGACAGGAGTGTGTACAAACACTAGATCTCCTGGGGCGTATTGTATATCTTTTGATTTTCTGTTGTAATATTCTTCTCTGACTTCCACATTCTTTTTGAGAGTTTCCCTGGCGAGTTTGAAAGCTTGTTGAAGTCGTGATAATAATCGTTGTGTGAATTCGCTTCTAGGTTCGTCTTTCGAGGCTCGACTCGGGGTGAGGACTGATTCATAGGGCAGTATGGGATCACGTCCATGGGTTAGGAAGAAGGGACTTTCACCACTGGATGAAGAAATGTTGGTACGTAAGGCAAATTGTATCATCCCTAACAATAGATCCCAATCTTTTTCATGAGCATAGTGACTAAGCATTGCTCGTATTGTACGATGATAACGTTCAATCATATTACTTGATGCATGATAGCTTGAGGTGCAGATGTGCTTGATTGACAATAGTTTACACACTTCATTGAAGAGATGAGATGTGAAATTTCCACCTCGGTCGCTTACTAACTCGAGTGGCGTTGAATGTTCGGCTATTAGGTGATCTACAAGTGCGGTGGCTACTGCTTGGGCAGTTTGACTGTGTAGGGCTACTAAAATAACCCATTTTGAGAAATGATCTACCATGCTTAGGATATAGCGATTTTGTTTCTTTGTTGTTTTGAGTGGACCCAAAATATCGATACTGTATCTAATACCGGGCCCAGTGAGCTCAGAGAATCTTTGTAATGGAGGTCGGTCTTTAGTGACTGGACGTTTTGATGATTGACAGCTTACACAGTGCTTGATGAATTCTTCTATATCATGGAACATTCCTTTCCAATAGACTCTAGATTTTAGTAATTGTTGAGTCCTATGGATTCCAGAATGTGCTGCAAAGCCTGGTAATGAGTGGAATGTGTTCATTATTTGATTTTGCATTGTTTTAGGAATCACAAGGCGATCATGGCGTTCTGGGGGAATTCGGATCTTGTAGAGAAGTTCATCATCGTCAAGTGAGTACAATGGATCACAAGAATTATTTACTAAGAGTTTCTTGATGAGAGGTGATAATTCAGGATCAGATCTTTGTAATTTCTTAATGTAGAATCTGTCCATTATTGGTTCGAATGGTAATTCTTCTCTTAAGAGATTCAATTGTAGATAATTTCCTTGTGGGTCTGTGATGGGTGAATCTTCTTGGGAACAAACATTTTCATTTAGTTTGAGTTGATTTTCAATTTCTTGAAATTTCTTGTTTCGGGGAGGTTTTTCTTTCTTCTTAGCTTTTATTGGCTTGATTTCTTCTGGGGGATTTGTTGTATCATTAGTAAAGAAAGTTGAATTTTCGATTTCTGGTGGGAACTTACAGATTTCAGAACTAGACATTTGAATTGTTGGATCATCATCATTGTGGGGAATTCGAGAGAGACTATCAACATGGGGAATTTTACTTCCTGGGACATATTTCAAATCAAATGAATATTGACTTAGAAACAGGGTCCATTTAGTGAGACGAGAACTATGACTGGGTAATTTGAGAAGATATTGTAGAGCACGATGATCCGATTGGGCGAGAAAATGTTTGCCAGCTAGGTAAACGTGGAACTGACGAACTCCATATACCAATGCTAAAAGCTCTAGTTCGGTTACTTGATAGTTACCTTCGGCTGGTTTTAATTTCCGGCTTGCATAGGCAATAGGTTTTTCTTCTCCATTTATGTTTTGGGAAAGAATAGCACCTATTCCGATACCGCTTGCATCTGTAGTAAGAATAAAGGGCATGTCAAATCGAGGAAATGCGAGTATTGGGGCAGTACATAATAAATTTTTCAGAGTATTGAATGCTTGAGTGTGCTGATCCGACCAGTGGAATCTGGCATGTTTGCGGGTAAGTTCATTTAATGGTTGGACAATGTCTGCATAGTTTTTGACATATTTTCTGTAGTATGAAGTCAGTCCAATGAAAGTTCGTACATGTCCAACAGTTTTTGGTTGAGGAAAGTTTTTGACTGACTCGATAAGTCGAGGATTAGTTCCAATACCATGTCTAGAGATAGAATGTCCTAAGAAGACAACTTCTTGATTGAGGAATGTACATTTGGAGGGTTTGAGTTTCAAACCGGCTTTTTCTAGCCTTTCAAAGATGAGTTTCAACTTTTTAACATGTTCTTCGATTGTTTCAGAGAAGACTACGATGTCGTCCAGATATCCGACGCAGTCTTTATTCAAGACGTCTTGGAGTACGTAGTTGATGAGGCGTTGGAAATTTGCCGGACTAGTACAGAGACCAAAGGGAGAACGACAAAATTGATAAAGGTTGGTAGCCGTACAAAAAGCTGTAATGTGTCTATCTTCTGCTGCTATAGGAATGTTATTAAAAGCTCCATGCAGATCAATTGCTGAGAAGTACTTTGCTCCTCCTAACAAATCAAGAACATCTGATATTCTGGGACAAGGTGTAGACTCTTGGACAATATGCATGTTAGTTTTTCGAAAATCAATGACTAACCGGTATTCATTTGGTTCTCCGGGTTGTGTTCGTTTGCTCACGAGTAAGCAAGGCGAAGACCAGGCACTCCTAGAATGTTCAATTATGCCTTGATCTAGGTGTTCTTGGATTAATTTGTCCAAAATTTCTCTTTGATAATGAGGTAGGCGATATGGAGCTTGTTTTATTGGTTTGACATCTTTATTTATGGTGATGCGGTGTTCGATTAGAGGGCAATATCCAATTTCATCGCCTTCTAGGTAGAAGATATTTGCATACTCTTGTATCAAGTCTTTTACTGCATGATATTCTTCTGGAGGTAGACTTCCAAGTTTGCACTTTTCATGTAGGATAGTAAATCTTTCTCTTAGTCTTTCTTGATCTTTGGGTATATTTGATCCATGGGTGGTAGAATAGTTGTCTATGGCTGCAACTAGTAGAGGATATTCATTAGTAGTATCGTGTGGTGAAGGTTCATTTTCATCTTCACAGTTGCATTGTTCTAGATGTCCTAACAGAGTATTTTCTGTAATTTCGGCATTGACATTAGATATGTTGACAACTAGGATTTTCAATAGTAAGTCTTCACTTTCTGTGTAGAGAGCATCTGCAGCTCTGATACCTAGTGGTAGGACGTCAAGTGGTTTAAATAACATAGTTTTCTTGTCATTTGGATCACTCTTTCTATCGAGTAGACGTTTTTGTTTCACTTTGACAAACATCTCTGTGTTTGGTGGAATTATTTGACCTTTGATTGTTCGTACTTGAACTTTCTGTGGTTCGTATCTTGATTTGTCACTTTCAATAGTGCAAGTTGGATCAGGATTTGTCAAATTTTGATTATTTGGGGTATGATTTACACTTTTGGCAAGACGAAATGACTTACGTGGATTTTTATCAGGACATTTGGGCTCTCTTGAAGACTTATAATTAGGATAGGGAGGCTCACTTGGAGACTGATTATATTGGGGAGGCTCTCTTGGAGACTGATTAAAGTATTGGGGCTCATTTAGAGGTTGATCATAATATTGGGGCTTTCTTGAAGACTTATTGAAGTATGGAGGCTCATTTAGAGGCTTATTATCCGGATTTGGAGGCTCGTTTGGAGGCTTAATGGGGTAAGGAGGCTCTTCTTGAGACTGATTAGGATGAGGAGGCTCTCTTGGAGACTTATTAGAGTAAGGAGGCTCTTTTTGAGACTGATTAGGATAGGGAGGCTCTTGTTGAGACTTATTAGAGTATGGAGGCTCTTTTTGAGGCTGATTGGGTTGAAGAAGCTCTTTTGGAGTCTTGTAAGGATGAAAACGACCTGCCTTCCTAGCTAGAGAAGTAGGTTTCATAGGTTTATCAATTAGATATATATTACAAGTATTAGAATCAAAATCAAAAGATACCTTCCTTTTGATTTGAGGGTTTGAGTTATTTTGACCATAGGGATTTATCACTGGTGGAGAGGTGTACATCTTCTTCATCATGATAGAATCTTCTATTTTACTATTTCCCATTACTGAAGAGGGTATTTGAGAGTCTTCTAGGTATTGAAGTGGCCACTTTGATACGTTAGATTCTTCTTTGTCTTCTTTCAGTAATTGAGGAGATTGGGTCATGAAATTCCAGTTAATAATCTTATTATCTAGGTTAGTAGTTGAAACCATTGAGGGGCCTGGATAGATTGGCCAGTGACACACTGTTATCTGTACATTTGTGTCCTGAAATGCTTGAATCAAAATAGGTCTTACATATTTCCATGGGATGCCACCTAGTCCACTTCCTATTGCTGGAAGTGCTAGTTGTGTGACTCCGTGGTATATGCACAATCTTTTTAGACCAATCAAAGCTTCTTCTATACGAGGTAGAGTTGTTTTCTCATTGAAACGTTCTTTTGTTATCATGTAGAAGATAAAACGTTCTTTTTCTTGGAGAGATGCTACTCTTTGATCCTTGTGATGAATTGCTTCTCTTAATCTTTCAACGTTGCCATAACGATTTTGAAATTCTAAGCTAATTTCACTCATTGGTTTCATGTCTCTTGACACGTTATGTGCAAGGGAAATATTATTAGGAGATAAAAATATATTACACTTAACCTCCATTAACTTGAATGTATTTGAAGTAGGAGGAATGGACACAACATGAGTTTGATCAGACTCATATTGATATGAATGATTATTTACATTATTTACAGGGGTAGAATATGAAAACTCCAACTGATTTCCTTTCATTCTAGACTGATTAGAATCATGGGATTTTAAATTCTTTGCTTGTTGACCTTCTGTATTGTTACATTCAATACTAAGATCTTGATCTAAGTCTACTTGAATGGACTTATTACTAGTACTAACTCTACTTTTTAAGGGGTATTCTACTATGCCTAGTAACTGATCACTGCTCACAGTACTGTTGGCATAGGGAATAACATTTTCTTCTTCATGTATACACCTGTTTTTGGTGTCTAAAATTAAATTATAATTAGCAATGAAATCATATCCAATTAAACCTGCGAAATCTCCAGTGTCGAGACTGTCTTCACATATGACGAAATTAAAAGGATACTGATCTCTACCTAATTGTATATCTAATATAGCATAACCTAGTATGGGCAATAAATTTCCTGTTACAGAAAATATTGGACGTTCAAACTGATATATGGGAACATTCGCTCTTTTAACGATATTTTCGTGGATCAAGCTTACTTGGGCTCCACTGTCAAATAGCATCAAATAGGGAATTTTCTCGGAATTGTGGGGGTTTATTACATAACTATGTACAGTGGGTTTATCCTTTTCCTGCATGTAATAACTTCTGTTTGTAAGAAGTAGCAGGGAATTGATTAATCGATCTTGTGTTAATCCGAGGAGGTTCCTGGCATGTTGCGAAACCCCATAGCTTTCTTCTTATATTCATTGGATTGTTGTGACCCATTTACTGCACCATTGCCATTTGCTGCAGTGACTTCAGCATAGGTTTTTGCTGGTGGGTTCTGTGGAACACTTGGTGGAACTTGTTGATCCTGAGTTTGATTCCATTGTTGGACTTGGGGGTTGATATGATTCAGATCCTTATGATATCGTCCAAGATTGTGTTGAGGGTCAACTTGGGGGCCACTTACAGCTCCTGTGAGGAGAGAATTAGGAGGCAAGACTTGGGATTGGGGAATATATGGTTGTTGATTTTGTTGTTGGTTGTATTGAGGAGGAGGATATGTATGATAGTTGGGTTGGGGGTATTGTCGGTTTCCTTGGCGAGGTTGATTGTTGTTTTGATTTGGATTGTAGTTCCTTTGAGGACCATTGTTATGGTAGTTATTAGAGATGCCTCTGCGTTCATTGTTCCTCTGACGTAGAACACATTCCTCGATTGAATGAAATTGGGATTTGCAATAGTTACAAAAGATATTGTTGTTTGAATCGTATCTAGTGTACTGATTTGCTATTCCTCTTGGTTGATTTTGATAATTTTGATAATTAGAGGGGCGATTGTTTATAGGACGATTTGATTGATTTGAGTTGTTCCTGAAACTTTGATCATGAAGAACTTTTCTGGGTCCAAAGTTTTGTCGAGCAGGACGTTGTTGAATGGCGTTTGAATTCAATTGCCGTTCCTTGTTGGAAGGTGGTGTTGAATCATTGAAATCTTCGCTTATCTTGGGTTGTACCACGTTGACTTTGGTTCTGTTAACCTTTTGTTGTTCCAGTTCCATAGCCAGTTCTAATGCTTTTTCAATTGTTTTAGGTTTCTGCAATCCGATGAGGGAACTGCCGCTTTCTACGCGCAAACCATTGACGAAGACACGAACAAGACTACGATTGATCAACTCACGAGTGATTATAACTTCCTCGGGCTTCAAACCTTTAGCTTTGATAGCCAAAAGTCCAGCCAATTTCAATCTAGTCAGGTATTCTTTAGCCAATTCTCCGGGTTTCTGGCAAGTTCTGTAATAGCTCTGAAGCAAATCATCAGAGATGGTTTCGGGTTTATACCAATCGATAAGGGCTTTACTGACCTCCTTCCAAGAACTTTTACCAAGTCCAGGGTTACTTTTCAAATAGTCCGCTGCTGGACCAATTAAGCGCAATTTGAGAATTGCTACTTTCGTGGGATCATCCCAATATCCCAATTTTCCAGCTTCATTAATAGCTTTGACAAAATCAATGGATGATATGGTACCTGAGATTCCAGAGAAGGAGGGAACGAGTGGGAGGAGACTACCTACATTAGGTTTCTTATCAGAATCTGAGGTAGTTCTTGGGGTAATAACTGGGGTTTTGATTGAACTTGATTCTGGGATTATTATTGGATTGGAGGATCCTTCTCCTCCATCAATTGTAGGAGTAACAGCACGCTCTGCGCCGGTGTTACTAACTATGCTAGCGTCTTTCTCATCTTCATCTGAACTTCCTGGCATGGTTGTTGGGTTTTATAGAAGACTTTCAAACAATGGGGTTAACTTTTCTACTCTTTCGACTTATTATACCGAATAATAACGTAGCTGATAAGGTATCAATAAGAACATCCCACTTCTGACACCATTTGTAATATCGGCCTTTAGAGCGGAGAATGTAATGAATTTAACTAGTTTAATCAGGACTTCTGACACCAGTCTATCTATTGTGGAAGACAGACAAAACCGTTTATGTTAATATAAAAATACGAATGAAAGGGGTAAGATTTGATTTGTCAAGATGTTACCTTGGAATGAAGGCGCTGGGGTACAGGTTGTGAAACCGTGTAAGAGCAGAATCGTTCGAATAAAAGGCAGATCTCGAAGTGATGAGTCGTTTATGAGCAAAGATCTCTCTTTATGAAAATTGATCTCTTATGATCGTAGAAGTCTTCGAATTGAATAATAGAAATCTTATTTTTAATTGAATGAAATATCTGAGATAAAATAAAGTTCTGTAGATACTCCTTGAATAGTTATTGATTGGATAATAAATGGTCGTTTACTACCAACTAATATCTCTTGATTGAATAAGTGAATTTAGATAAGAACCTTGTCTTCTAATGAATGAAATTAGTAAAATGAAAACTTGATCTCTGAAATGATTATTCAAGTATTTCTTTTTAGGTTATGAATGAGTCTTATATGGAATTTAATTTATAGGGAAAGGTTTGAAGGAATTGTATTTACCAAGATTGGCTCACCTCGATGGCAGGGTAATCCTTGGAAATTAGTAATCCTTTGGTATCCGTTTAAACACTGTTTATTATTTAAAACGAATTTTTGTTCAAGTTTATAAAACACGACACTGAATATTATAAACACTTTAAAATTGAAAACACTGTCTGAAGTTATATAAATGTTTAAAAATATACTTTGATCAATAAAATTATAGGAACTCTATAAACACACGTAAATAATGTTATTAATTTTAAACTTATTTAAAAACACAATATATTTATGTAGAAGTTAAATTGAATGTTTATTTTCGATTAAAACACAATAAATCTGTTTTTCACAATTCGCTGTGTACAATGTATAATTCTGAACCAAAGAGGTGTGAACATGTCAAGAGCTAGAATCAGACTGTCCTGAATGAAGGGGAGAGATGAGCTTATATAGATTCTCCTTGTCCTTGAGGAGGTGATGTCATAGAGGGGTGGCTAGACAAAGGGGTAAGCTTTGTCCTTGACTACAGGTGTTCATTCTTACACTTCCTGATTGGTGTTAGGTTGTTCTTTTAGAAGTTTCTATTATTGTGCAAAATTTTGGATAATAGTAAAATTAGATTTGAATGATGATTAGATTGATGGGATTATGAAGTTATACAATTCATGTGTTGTTTGATTATTAAACTTGTATTTATGATTTTAAACTAACTAGAAGATATCTAGAATATACTAAAATTAAAACACACATAAACTAATATAATAGTTCAATTAATAGTCTTATTGGACAAGATAATTAGTGTAACCATGGTGTAGATTGGTTAATAAATGGTAATCTATATTGGACAGGTTTGACAAATATTTATACCTAAATGTTTATTGTCCATTAGATTGTCTTGTAGACATAGGAAGAATTGTGCAGAGCCTCTAGTACACAAAGTATAATTGAACTGATTAATACTAAATGATTCTTTGATATTTTACTAAACTACATGGCCTTTTAGTAATGGCTTAAA
Organism: Leuctra nigra; assembly: GCA_934045905.1. Classification (NCBI taxonomy): domain Eukaryota; kingdom Metazoa; phylum Arthropoda; class Insecta; order Plecoptera; family Leuctridae; genus Leuctra; species Leuctra nigra. Next base: position 28,644,683 of record OW203772.1, on the reverse strand, counting down.
ATATTTATTATTTTTGGTTGAATGACAAATTATAGAATGAGTCGACAATGTAAAGTTATACAAACTTAATTTGCTATTCGGGGTTTTTATTTAGCTTATTAAATTGGAATATAAAGTAAGTTGTTTTTGTTTGAACAGACAAAATATAATATGAAATAGTGGACTCTGGATAATTATACTTTGCTTTGTTCAGTATTTTGTTGTACTAGTGGAATGTTTTCCCTAGGACGTTTTGTAGAATATAAACTAGGGTTTCTCATTGTTCTCTATGGAATTTATGAGCTAAAATTAATAATTATTATTGGAATATAAAACTAGTGGAATAATAGTAATTAAGTTTGTTCATTTCTCTAAGGAAATCATGAACTATAGATAATGATTGTTTTTGTTTGAACAATTAAAGTATAATGTGAAGTAATAGGCTCTGGATAATTACACTTGTAATTGTTCGGTATTTTGATACTAATGGAATATGTTACATGTGCCTTTGTTTGGCCTTGGTTGAACTTGGCCTAGAACGGGGGTGTGTCTAGGAACTAGGTCAGACACAGGGGTGAATGCTCGGTCTTGTAAACAGGTGTTTTGCAACACCCTTCCAGGAGGCTAGGTAATATTAGAGGTCCTTTCTGGAGGCTAGAGCTCCTTGGTTGGTCTAGATCCTGAGGGGGTGTGTCTATGGTTTGGTTAAGACAAGAGGGTGTAAGTTTGTCCTTGAAAACAGGTGTTATAATACTACTCTTCCTGGATGTTAGATTTTACAGAGACCCTTCTGAGAGGCTAGGATTTTACAGACACCCTTCTGAGAGGCTAGACTTATAAAGCCAAGCTTTGTTCTAGTTTCTTTCTTTGGCTGTGTGTGTTTTATTCCATTAGACTTTTATAGATCATTTAATTGATCGTGACCTAATATATCTATTGGATTACTATCTAGGTGAGTACTGATTTAAAAAAATAGATGAATCCTCATTGAGAGCAGTCTTGATAATAGTACAGATAAGGAACTAATGATTTAGATAAATGTTTGAGTGAATGATTTTATATGAGTAGCTGTGGCTACTGTACAGTAGACACTGTCTGTTATTACTAATGTTGGAAATAATCGGTTAATGTAATGTTGAAAGTTTGTAAGACCGGCACTCTGCTTGGTCAGCTTATTGGAGGTAAATTCCGTACATCAGTCCAGGGCGCCCGATCAAGTGGATTTTAACTTATCGCGACGCAGAGTCTTACCGTTACGGGGTAGGGGTCGTAGGTGGTATTTCTGACTTTCCCACGTGTCAATTAATACAACTGAATGTGCATAGGATTTCTTTATGAGAGTATCGTGGCGCTCTGAGTCAATAATAAGGAATTCACCGGCAAAAAGCTGTAAGCTGTAATAAACTTAAATGTTTTATTACCCTGAAGTCACTAGACTCATGAATACAGAGTAAGGTATGCGACGATTGCATCTCGTTGTGTTGCATTGGAACATTGACGAGCCAAGTCAACAGGTCGACATCCATTACTGTTCCTAATTGTAGTATTAGCGCCAAGCTCGCGAAGAAGCTTCACAGCCTCCATTTTACCAAGTAACTTGCGATTTGTAGAGGCGTCCGCCCGGCATTGTCCTTCGCTGAGAAGTCAGCGCCATGTTGTTGCAGATATTTGATGACGTCCAGTTTACCATAGTAACTTGCGAAGTGTAGAGGCGTCAACCCGGTATTGTCCTTCGCTGAGAAGTCAGCGCCGTGTTGGTGCAGATATTTGATGACGTCTACTTGACCATTCTGACTTGCGATGTGTATAGGCGTCCGCCCGGCATTGTCCTTCACTTCGAGGTCAGCGCCATGTTGGTGCAGATATTTTATGACGTCTACTTGACCATTCTGACTTGCGATGTGTATAGGCGTCCGCCCGGCATTGTCCTTCACTTCGAGGTCAGCGCCATGTTGGTGCAGATATTTGATGACGTCTACTTGACCATTCTGACTTGCGATGTGTATAGGCGTCCGCCCGGCATTGTCCTTCACTTCGAGGTCAGCGCCATGTTGGTGCAGATATTTGATGACGTCCATTTGTCCGTGCTCACTCGCATATATTAGAGGCGTCTCCCCGGCATTGTCTTTCACATTGAAGTCACCGCCAACGAGATGCAAGTATTTTACTACTTCAACTTGGCCGTGCTTGGAGGCGATGTGCATAGGAAATGCCCCTCTGTAACCTCTTACTGAAGTTAAATCAACGCCTTGGAGATGCATGTATTTGATGACGTCAAGATTACCACGCTCACATGCAAGTAACAGTAGTTTATCACTTTTGTCACCCTTTAGTTTGAGCTCAACACCACGCTGGATTATATACTTTATAATTACTCTCGAACCATTATGTATTCCTAAGTAAAGGAGATTCTCGCAGTCGTCTAGTTTCAGCTTACCTCCTCGCTGGTCCAGGTATTGCATAATATCTCTCAGTCCTCTTTGCAATCCCAAGTAGAGGAGTTTCTCACATTCTCTATCATCTAGTTTGAGCTCGGCACCTCGTCGGACGATGTAGTTTGTGATTTCTTTTGATCCACTTTGTATTCCTAAGTAAAGGAGGTTCATACCTTCTTTCGACCGCGCTGACATTGGTAGACCTCGTACCTCTACCAAGTACTTGAGGTCTTCTACACGGCCTTCTCGAGCTGCCACAAACATGACATTGTTACGAAATTCAGGTCTCAATCCTTCCAGTTCTTGATCCATTCTTTCATTCTTGCATTTCGTGTCATCCTGAACCTGTTTAACTTCATGTACTTGTTGAGCTTGATGTGGTACCTGTTGAGCTTCATATGGTACCTGTTGAACAGGCAAAGTAGGCATTTGTTTTATTATAATCATCATTAATTAGCATCAATGTGAACGTGTATCCACTGTTCCCTTGGGGGCTGTTCATAAAGGACGTCACGCTTCAGGGGGGAGGGGGGGGGGGGGGGGGGGGGGGTACTGGAGGCAGTAGGAGTAGTAGTAGTAGTAGTAGTGTGTTTATTAGCATTTTTTGCTACTTTACATGGTTCATAAAACACAATTACATCACTTACATGTATGTCATAAAGATAGATAGCACAAAGATAGATAGATTAGATAGACAATTATACTAATCTACATTTATAAAAATTATTAAAAATTATAAAAATTAGTACATCATTATTGTAAGATTACAAGATCAGTCAGTAGGTAATAATACAGTCTTGTTTTATTTTATTTTAGTTACTTTATCCAAACTATATTAATCTACTATAATCCCGCTGGTATTATAAATAACAGTTTAAGTTTTTAAACTATTACATAAAATTCAACAGATTATGTCAATGTAAAGAAATACAAAATTCGACTACTATATAGTACTAAGGTCCACATAACATATTATAGATACCAAGTAATTGCATAAAAGTGCATAAACTACTTCAGAAACATTAACATGTTACTATATCTACTACCTATTTAACATATATGCTAGAATTAAAATATAAATAAATAACTAGGTATTACACCTACATCGCGTTTTGATAAAACTTAGATATTTTCAAGCATTTTTAATTTCAGTTGATATGTCGGGACCGGAAATTTCGCTAAAAATGATAAATTCTGATTCATTACAGTCAAAAATATTCTATTTAAGGGGGTTTAATTTGTGACGTCCTTTTAGAGGGGGGGGAGTCTCGAAAAGTGTGACACAGCGTGACAAGGGGGAGGGGGAGGGGGGGGGGGGAGGGTGTCAAAATATCCCATTTTTAGCGTGACGTCCTTTATGCACAGCCCCTTGTATACTTACTGTAGATCGCAGCGACTTTCCATCCAGGAGGGGCGCACTGTTGCCCGTGCTCGCTGACACTTGTTGATCGCGAATCAGTGTCAAGTGTTTCACATCCACTGGAGCCCCTCGAACATCCACGTAGAAGTTGTTGTACACTTTCGTCTACACAGAGCACAATTTATAAAGCAGACTTAATGCGTCAATTCTAAAAGCTCGGCGCTGAAAAGTATGGCGATAAGAAAAATCGGGCTAAAACAATAAATAATTAGCAAGGCAGTGGCGACGGTTTGTTCCGATGTGTGTGCTGGTGGCCCTGATAAGGGCCGTTCGCGACGTTTCGAAGGCTGTACTGCTTTCATCTTCTGGCGGCATCTTCTGGCGGCATCTTCTGGCGGCATCTTCTGGCGGCATCTTCTGGCGGCATCTTCTGGCGGCATCTTCTGGCAGTCGCCGCCAGAAGATGAAAGCAGTACAGCTTTTGAAACGTCGCGAACGGCCCTTATCAGGGCCACCAGCACTTTACATCGGAACAAGCCGTCGCCTTGCCTTGATATCAGTCACTCGATGGTTCCGAAAACATCCACGATAACAATAAATAATTATTGATTCTGACCAAGACATTGATATTATTTTATACACGATGCACACGGATTATTTTAGCTTAAATTTCTACTAAGAATAAATTCCTGCATTTCAGTGCATGCATCCGGGAAAAATTAAATATCAGGAATGAATTTAGTGCGATACGCGATTTGTAAATTGTAAAATTATGTGTTTGAGTAAAATATGTCATTTATATTTACACAAAATTTACAAATTACATATTTTATAATGATTTGTCACGGCATAAGTTGATTTGATGCAAAGTCATTATTACTAGGATAGGACAAAAGCGATGACCAGCAATACTCACAGGAGTGCTACTTGTTGCGCCACGACTCTGCTCTTCTCTGACAGAGAGTTCTTCCAGTCTCTTCACCAGTCTCTTCACCAGCCTCTTCTGCTCCTCCGCCAACATCTCCATCAAGGTCATCTTCTGGCGAGCGTCCTCCAGCTCGCCACGGATGTTATCAATATTGTCCGACATTTCTTGTTTCCTACAATAAAACAAAATCAAATGTAACTCAATGGACTGAGGAACACGATGAGAAGTCGGACTGAGAGAAAATGTCCGAGGAAATGAGCATCGTGCCGTCATAAAGTTCGAAACAATTGGCACCTCAAACCAAACTGAAATGGGTTTTCTATGGATTTTCAGCCCAACGGCTGGCGGTTGGATGGGTGACCATTCAACTCTGCCTTGCCAGGTTGCTGCCGTTGGGTCAGAGAGACTGGGGTGTTTGGGGGTAAGTGTGACGACCTCCCTCCACCTGTTATCAGTCTCTCGACGGCGCGGGTTGTGGAGGCTCGTGCTGTGAATGTTATACACCGTCCTTCGGAAGGGACGTTAAGCCGTTGGTCCCCTTGGTATCTTTCGTCAGGAGTAGGCTACATGCCGGTACCGGGTTTCCTCTCCTCCCTTCTCTATATTACATTCTCACTAGTGGAGCCTGGCTCTGTTGAGAATAAAGACTTAATAATAAAGCAAATCACTAACATTTCTTTCAAAATGGTGACATGTCGAAATATAGATTATAAGAGGCCGTGAGCTTTCTCGTACAACTTTTTTTGATCCAATTTCCCAAAAATTAATAAATTAGGTAAAAATGGGAGCCGAGAGGGAATCAAATATAAAACGCTGAAAATAATAAATTGAATGACAAGTTTATTTTGATATTTTTATTTTTTGCATATATTTCGTGACGAAGCCCCCCAGATGTTGCCCCGCAGGGCGTTTTTCAGAATTTCAGCAATTTAACAGTGAAGAGGATCTAAAATGAACAAACTGAATCAAACAACCTTCCAATTTTCGCCCAGCAAACTATTTTTTCTTCGAATTTTCGAATTTTTCGATTACAGATCTACATTTAAATTATATTATAAAGGCTTCGTTATGTGGTGTAACTTACCTAGAATGAACTTGAACTGTTGCTAATTACACACTCAATGAACTGTGACGTCACTGTAATCAATTGTGTTGATTTCAATGTGTTTTCTATCTGAGATTTGCACCGATGAGCTGTAACAAGTTGGAACAGCAGATGATAGTAGAAGCAGCGATCTCCTTCTCTACTGATGTGTTGCTTACTCACTCTAACACACACACATTCCAGGACTATCTCACTCACTGAGATTAAGATTAATCTAATTGATGATCTAATTGATCTAATTGATTGATTGTCTAATTGATGATTCTCTGAATCTCATGATAAACCGATAAGAAATCATATTTAAACGTTAGGTAATCGTGCATTTTAATCTGGAATCTTAAGGTTTTAAGTCCGATTTTATACATATTCCTGATAAGTTCCCAACATCAGATCGTCACGTAAAAAACATGAACCAATTTGCAAGTGGTTATTGGCTCTTTCATCGAAACTACTGATTAATCCTGCCATTAATAGGTGGACATTTAAAGGTATATCTATAATACTTTATTACTTTTATAATATTGGTAGGAGGGGATGTGGGTAGCTCAGTTGGTAGAGCTCTCGCCCGGCAAGTGAGAGGTTCGAGTTCGAGCCCCTGTTCGGTCGGATATTTTTCACAACGCACATCCCTGCCTATCATCCTGGCCCCATGGAAGTTTTCCACAGAAACCTACATTCTTATTATAATATTAGTAATTTTCTTTCGTGACAAGTGTCAGTATCAGTAGACAGAAGACGCTTTGATAAAGATAACAACTGTTCCAATGTCACACTCTTTTACAATGTTTTATTCGTCAACAGTTAAATAATATTCTGGGAGTTGTAAAAATGACATTATTTTTTTACCTCAGCTCGAGTTAAAAATTAGTATTTATAAATTTGTGTAATTTTTTGTGAAAATTTATCAGTACTTTTCCTAGTAAGTAGATAATTTCCACCGATAGAATTTTTTCAAAATCTAGTAGGTATTATGTGTGTCAAACATTATAAACACCTACCCGGACTCTTTTCAAGGTGAGAAAAATGGATTAGATTAGATTAGATTATTAGGGTTAAACGGCGCGTAAACGACGAGGTTATATTGCGCAAATTAATTTTTATATTTTAACTTTGTTGAAAATAAGTGGAGGGCATGGGGAGGGGGTCGACCGTACTGACACGATCCGGGGGAGTCCAGCACTGGTGGGAAGGCCAGGCCGGAATGGGGACGGACCGGGGGGGAGGGGGAGGATTCGGGCCGGTGGGACCCGATTTCAGGGGGATCACCATCTCGAGGGGGAAGGCCGGCCCGAGGGGACCGCAAATTCAAGGGAGGGCATGGGACTAGGCCGACCCTGGACTGCACTTGGTTGGGACCAACTCGCTATGCGAGCCGGTCCCTTAAGCCCCACCACCGCGTCAAGGTGGCAGTCCATTGGTGAGGGAGAAAAATTGAAATGTCAACATAAGTCAAGTGCCACACGTGAATAAAGTCTTCCAAAAAGTGGTTAATTAATTAGTAGGTACCTAATTTGAGTGAGTGAGCGAACTTAAGGTGGTACAAGCGCTCGGCCGTTTTAGAAAATTGAGAGAGAAAAATTGTTTCATAAGTGAGTGTAACTTTTACAGGATGTTCACATGATCAGTCTGATTGTAAATTAGTAGCACTTTTTCATTTTTGCTTCTTGCATCGTTAATTAGGCGCCGGTTATTCAACAAAACAGCGCAAAACAAAGAAATTTGCGATACGATTGGAGAATGGAGACCAAACCCGTAAACCAATTGATCTCAATTTTTAATCATGATTAGATGAAAGACAAACTTAGGGTTATCACTGTAGTGTTGGCGCGCCTGCGCTAGGTCTTTAGAAGGCGCTGGAGTTCTATCATCAAGATGGCGACCAGCCTCGTTACTATGTATTTACCGTCATAATAAACACGCTATAAAAGTATATTGTTGTACGTGTATTCCTTACCAGTGATCACGTTGAGGAGTAACACCACATGGTGGCAGCCAGGAGTAAAACTCGCGTCAAGATTTCAATCGGTTCACGTATATTTTGTCTAAAATAAGTGACGATGGCTGGCGGAAAAGACGGAAGGGAGCAACAAGCATCTACGCACCAGAGTTCAGCGGGATCGCAAAGCAGCAGTGGTACCAACTCAGATATGACCGCGCGTGAAAGTCACTATGGTTCTTACCAACTTCAACCTCCGTCACATTTCGATTTCTCGGAACCAATGTCATGGCCAAAATGGATTCGTCGTTACGACAGGTTTCGAATTTCGACAGGATTGGATACAGAACCACAAGTAAAGCAAGTTCACAGTTTAATTTATTGCATGGGTGATGATGCAGAAGACATTCTAGCATCACTGCAATTATCAACAGATGAGGGAAATTGTTATGCAACTGTTGTAGACAGATTGCAGTCACACTTCATCAAGAGACGCAACGTGATTTTTGAAAGGGCCAAATTTCACCAACGTGTGCAAGAGCCTGAAGAATCAGCTGTAATGTTTATTACTGCGTTATATTCACTAGTGAAACACTGTGGATATGGTGAGCTACAAGAAGAGATGATCCGTGACAGGTTAGTGGTCGGATTAAGAGACGTCAAGCTGTCAGAATCATTACAAATGGATTCAGAGCTGACTTTACAAAAAGCTATTGACCGAATTCGTGTCAACGAAGACATCAAGGGGCAGCAGAAGGTTCTCCGAGGCTTCCAGTCAGACGGTCAAGCTAATGTCGATGCATTCAAGGGTGCAGTGAAGAAGAAAGAGTCATCAGCTGCTAAGAATGATCAAGGTCAGAAGTTTAATTATTCAAAGCATGCAAGTCAAGAGAAATGTGGTCGATGCGGTCGCGCGAGACATCCACTCAAGGATTGTCCGGCCAGGAATGTAAAATGCCGATCGTGCAACATTCAAGGACACTTCCAACAGCATTGTCGAAGCAGGAAGTCAGGTCAGTCAAATCTTCGAGAAGTTCAAGTCAATGCAAACCCAGATGAAGTCTTTCTAGGGGTAGTTGATACTTCAGAATACAATGAAGCATGGCACGTCACAGTGGCTGTTAACCACAAGCCTGTAAAGTTTAAAATTGACACAGGTGCGGACGTCACCGTAATTTCAGAAAGAGAATACAATGCTAAATTCTCTACGCAGAAGCTGTTTCCTGCCACGAAGCGATTAATAGGACCAGGTCGAGCTGAGTTGCAGGTCAAAGGTCAGTTCCGAGCATCGATGAAATTCAGAGAGAAGACGTCGGTCCAGGATGTTTTCGTCGTAAGCAAGATGGATGACGCTTTGCTGGGTAGACCGGCAATTTGCAGTCTTAATCTCGTCAGCAAGGTCGCAGCTGTGCAGCTGACCGGGACAGCAAGTACACAAGATGTCAAGAAGACATTTCCTTCACTTTTTCAAGGGTTGGGGGAAATGCAAGGTGAATACAAGATAAGTTTACGTCCAGGTGCGGAGCCGTTTGCTATAGCAACGCCTCGTCGTGTAGCAATTCCTCTACTGCCGAAAGTTCGTGAAGAGCTGCAGAAGATGGAGAATTCAGGGGTCATCTCGAAAGTTGAGGAGCCTACTGAATGGTGTGCAGGTATGGTTGTAGTGCTCAAGAAGAGTGGCAATGTAAGGATTTGCGTTGACCTTACTCAGCTGAACCGAAGTGTCAAGCGAGAACAGCACATAATGCCTGCAATAGACGAGACTCTCGGACACTTGGGAGGTGCAAAAGTGTTTAGTAAACTAGATGCCAACAGTGGTTTCTGGCAAATAAAACTTGCAGAAGAGTCGCGTAAGCTTACTACGTTCATCACACCAGATGGGAGGTATTGTTTCAACCGTCTTCCGTTTGGTATCACGTCTGCACCGGAAGTCTATCAAAAGAAGATGTCCGAGTTACTCGCAGGATTACCAGGAGTTATCTGCCAGATGGATGATGTACTCATTTTCGGCAAGAACAAAAGTGAACATGACGTACGTCTTGCGTCAGTCCTGAAGAAAATCAGTGAAGCAGGAATCACTTTGAATGAATCGAAATGTACTTTCGGGGTAAATTCAGTAAAATTCCTAGGATACGTTATCAGCGAGTCAGGAGTAAAAGTGGATCCAAAGAAGACATCCGCGATTGAAGAAATGAAAAATCCGCATGATGTTTCTGGTGTAAGAAGGTTGTTGGGGATGGCAAATCAGTTACTCAAGTTTGTGCCAAACCTGGCAGAAATCACGAAGCCAATTCGCGAACTGCTGAATAAATCCAATGAGTTCCAGTGGGGAGCCCAGCAAGACGCAGCCTTCAAGAAGATTAAGGAAAGTTTGTCCACAGCTCCTACATTGATGTTTTATGATGTAAATCAACCTGTTCGAATCACTAGCGACGCCTCGTCGTTTGGGCTAGGTGCAGTGATGGAGCAAACTGATCAAGAAGGTGAGTGGCATCCGGTTGCATACGCATCACGAGCACTTACTACAACTGAAACTAGATACGCACAGATTGAGAAAGAAGCTCTGGGGATCGTCTGGTCTTGTGAGAAGTTTCAGAACTTTCTGTTGGGTAAAGAGTTCCATGTCCAAACCGATCACTTACCACTTGTACCGATTTTCCAGCAGAAACCGCTGAGTGACTTGTCACCTAGACTGCTTCGTATGCGGCTTAGGTTAATGAAGTTTTCATTCACCATCTCACACGTTCCAGGCAAGTTTTTGTTCACAGCCGATACTTTGTCTAGAGAGCCAGTCGGCATGGCTTCCGTTGAGTGTGTTGCGCTCCAGGAAGAGATTGAGGAGTGTGTGAATCAAGTCATCAGCGAGCTTCCAGCGTCGGACGAGCGTTTAAAGGAGATTCAGTGTGAACAACAAGCCGATCACACCTGTGTTCAGGTGATTCAATATGTCAAGAATGGTTGGCCAAACAAGAACGATCTAGTACCAGCGTGCATGCCTTTCTACCAAGAACGAGGGGACATGACTGTTCAGCATGGACTTCTCATGAGAGGTAAAAGATTAGTAATACCTGTTTCTCTGCGAAGGTCTATTTTGCAGAAGATCCACGAGGGACACCTCGGCATAAACAAATGCAGGGAGCGCGCCAGAGAGTCTGTCTGGTGGCCGCAGATTGGACAACATATTCAAGATCTGGTTTCCAATTGCCAGAGCTGTATGCAGTTCCGAGAGAATCATGCCGAACCGTTGATGTCAACACCTCTGCCGGATCGACAGTGGCAGAAGGTCGGTATGGATCTTTTTGAGATAAGTGGAGTTCACTATCTGTTGATTGTTGACTACTACTCAAGGTTTCCAGAAGTTCTGTTGTTAAACCAGACAACCAGTAGTTTCGTAATTCAGCGAATCAAGTCTGTATTCGCAAGATTTGGTATTCCTGAGGTCGTCATGTCGGATAACGGTCCTCAATTCAGTTCAGAACTTTTTCGGGAGTTTGCACAGTCATGGGGTTTCCGTCATGTCACAAGCAGCCCGAAATTTCCCCAATCGAATGGTATGTCGGAGAGAATGGTGAAAACCATCAAGTCCATACTTCAGAAAGCAGGAGATCCGTACCTTGGTATTCTTGCCTATCGTACGACACCACTAGCTTCAGGCCGCAGTCCAGCTAAGCTTTTGATGGGACACGAGTTGCGTACAACTTTACCGTCAACGCCGGAGCGACTTCATTCACCAACCAAGGAAGAGGAGAAGTGGAGGCAGATTGAGTGCAACCTTAAGCGAAAGCAAAAAGTCAACTACGACCGTCGTCACCGTTCAACTGATCTTCCACCACTAGAAGTAGGTGACTCTGTTTTTATAACAGATCAGAAGAAGAATGGACAGGTGGTAAAAATAGAAGATTCGCCTAGATCGTATTGCATTTCCACTCCGCAAGGTATGGTCAGACGAAACCGTATGCATCTTCTAGCCAATCCAAACGTTGAGCAAGAAGCGAATGAACCGATGCCTGAAGATCATATCGTGAACAGCCCCGTTCCCAAGTCACCCGAGAAGACTACGTCAACTCTGTTTACAAGGAGCGGTAGGAACATTTGCAAGCCCAAGAGATATTTGGAGTAATGTAGTGTAATACTTTGTAGTTTTATTTTCAGCATACATAGCATGTTTTTTGCAGTTATCATGACATTCATATATCAATACTAGTTATGTTCAAGAAACATGTTCTGATTAATTCCATTAATGTTCTTATCAAGTGTATCAACCAAATGCTATGTAATATCATAAGGAATGGTCTCTACCCGGAAAAAGGGGATGTAGTGTTGGCGCGCCTGCGCTAGGTCTTTAGAAGGCGCTGGAGTTCTATCATCAAGATGGCGACCAGCCTCGTTACTATGTATTTACCGTCATAATAAACACGCTATAAAAGTATATTGTTGTACGTGTATTCCTTACCAGTGATCACGTTGAGGAGTAACACCACAATCACTTGGCACATTTTTGAAATTTAATTTTATACGGCGGCCAGGGAGACAAGAAAATAGCTTATTTTTCACCAAAAATCCACTAATTATTACTAATTAACGAAACAAAAAATTAAAAAATGTACCAAGGGATAACCCTAAGTATGTCTTTTATCTAATCACGATTAAAATGTCAAATAATTTGGTCTACCCATTTCGTCTCCAATCGTATCGCAAAAAGTGTCTACAAAAAGCATCAAAATCGCTCGCGCTTGCCGTGCCTTAAAAGACATTTGAAAGACAGAGCGAGATGACCCTGTGAATGTTATCTCGCGATATTTTGGCAATGCCCTCCTGACCTCCTGATAAAGTATAACACAGTCTTCGCGTGTTATTTACTGAGCCACTTAGACTCCTGCCATCATCAAGAAGTCACTGGATTGAACAGTGTCGTACAGGTAAGCAGTGTTGGGGAAGTTCCTTTTTAAAACGATCTTTTTAAAAGTTCAGTTCACGTCCAAATATATGAACTTTTTAAAAGTTCAAGTTCTTTATTTTAAGCATGTGTAGTAAAAGTTCACGTTCCTTAAAAAAACGAATATAAGTTCTTTTAAAAGTTCTTTTGAAAAAAAAAATAACTATTTTCAGGGTCATTCTGGTACAAGTTTTATGTTTTGGTCGTAACTTTGATCCTGGTCGCAACTTTAATCACAACTTGCGACCGAAAATAAAACGGTCGTATCCTCATTCTTCAACAAGGTAATATCTCGGGATTATCTTCAAGGTCTAATATTGTAACACAGAATGAAACAATTGATGTTTTCGAAACTTTGACAGTAGTAAGCCGTGAAATATTCCAATGAACTTCAAAAAGTATGAATTTTTCTTCACGAATTCTTTGGATTTATTCGAAAATTGGCGGTAAAATTCGAAATTACTGTAAAGAATGTTATTTGTTCTTTAATAAAAGTGATTTTGCAAGAGTACATTAGAATACAATTGACAGAACAACAAAATGGTGATAGCTAACATAAAAAGAGAAACTTTAATAGGTATCTAGTTTCAAATGCTTGGTTACATTTTAACAGTTGTTTAAGACTTGATTAGCATGACACCAGCACAATGACAATCCTAGAACCAATCCTGCCTTCTGTTAAACCAAAAGCATAGCATTGAAAATAATCCTAAGCAGTAGGCAAATAATACACGTCAAGCAAAGAAATAAAATGTTTTATTTGTTAGGTATGTACTTCATTGAGACACTTAATATAAATAATAAGTTCCTAGGTTACATGGCAATTTTCCAAGGTATTTGATAGTGTTTTGAGCAACTCAGACAATGAAGATAGTGAAACACTGCTGAATATTGCATTCAGATTTGAGAGACCAAAGTTGACATCGGTGCACACAACATCGCTTTTACACGATGTTGTAGAATCATTTTCTTGACACATTAACTCCAACTCTCCATGAACACTAACCGAAATAGAGAACTCATGCTGGACACTAACATTTACATGGATTTAAAAGTCATCATAGTTTACACTTTTAAGAGAAGAGAGACTCAATGCAAACAAACAAGGTTTCTATCCAGTCAAAAAGCTAGGTACCTATCTTGGTGTGCGAGGACAGAAATCACATCTCTTTCACAAGAGAAAAACCGAGAGTAAGAAGGAACATAATATGTTATATGACACATAAGAAATCATAGTTTACGTAGGTAATCAATAATCATGAATGGTCCAAAAGAAGAGTGGGATGTGGGTTCCAACCAACAGTGTTAATCTAGAAAGAACTAATATTAATTTATTGTTGAAATTAAATTGAATTTGTATAGGTAGGTAGGTATTGGTAGGTACCTACCTACCTATAAGAATTTTTGAAATGTATACTACCTGAGTTTTTTTTTTATTAGGTAGGTAGGTACTTTAACAGCTAGGTAAATTTAAAAAAATATTTGCTCAGAGTCTTGTTTCATTCACAAATGAGTTGACTATGAGAAACAGTTTGTTCGGCTACCAGAGCGACACCCCTAACAGGATCTCTTGAAACACTGTCTTGGTCCTTGCGATGATTGGCCCAGACTGTGTTGAAGTCGAGGCACATGCTGTGAAGGATGCACACAGCCGTAAAGACCAGCCATTAGGAGAGAAGATGACCAGCAGCCCCGGTGTGGTCCACAGATCTGAACCTCGACTAGATGCAGCGCGCGACATTGTTGCGGAAGGACTTGTTGAAGCGGTCTTCTGCCTCGCTGTGGAGATGCTCGAATGGTGTCATCAGCCACGATTTCAAAGCCGCTGTCAGCTGTATTGACAGATACATATCACATGATTAGTGATGCAAAACTAGACCAATAGGACCAATGTGTTTGTATGAAAGTATGTGTAAAATGTACAGTTCAACAAAATTATTGCATTAGATTAAAACAGTTTCTTTCAATAAGAGTTTTTAAATACCTACTTAACAAAGCCTAGATCTAAGAGGACTAGATATTTTAGAAGTCAGTTTCATGAACTTTGCATCTTGTAAATTAGCTAGGTAGGTAGTTAGCACAGTTTGGTCACAATAGCTGAAAGTCAATGTACAGCCGGGTCTAAGTACAAACAACCCATGTGAAACATATGTTACTTACCGCCACCGATGAGCCATTCGTCAAAGACCGAACGAAGATTCGAACGAAGACCGATGCTGAAAACTTCCGCAGGCTGCTTTCAGTAAATCTTGATTACATCCGGGATAGTTTGCTGCTAGGTACATCGATGACTTTCAACGTCGAGTTGCAAGTTAACTTCACATTGATGGTGTTTTTGAACTTTCGGTTCATGTCACGGTGATGAAGGTAGCCTACGGCTAATGTATGACGGTGATGATTCGACACATTGCAGGCTACGATAACATTTCAATCGTCACTCACTAGCCACTGAAAACCACCAGTCGCGAAATACATGCCAATAAGAGCTGATTTCTTGTGCTAGTGCATTAAAACTTGCGAGTTTGGAGGTTAAAATGTACAAGTCTTGGCCCGGCTTGGCCAGTACTGTGCACCGGCGAAACTTTGTTCACTCAAATACCTATGTAGGTAGGTACCTACTAGCTGTCATACGCGGAAGTCCTTTAATCTCTTCATCGTCTGGGTCACACACAACACAGAAGGCAATGTTCTGGAAAGGTGGCATTGGTATTCAGTAATCTATTAGGTTAAAACGAAACAATAACAACACGAAAACAACACAGACAGACGGAAGGTTAGGTTAGGTCGTAGCTATCGATTTTCTAGTTCGACCCAAGTTTGCGCGGTATATTTAAACATTCGCGGGGAACAATATTATTCTTATTTCGTTGAGTTAAAAACGCTTTCTCGCCACACAAGTTGATAAAAGAGGTAAAATGACTGTCCGTGTTTCGCTTCACTTCAAAATGACGCCATTTTTTTCGGTCTTATCTTAGATATGACCACCCGGAAATGGTAATAAAGTTAATCCAAAAATCGGCCATCTTGTTTGGTCGCAAGTGCTTCCAGAATTGGTTTGCGACCTGTCATAACTATTTAATCCGAAAAATTAAGTTAAAACCTTTCGAGAATGACCCTGATTAACTACGCGTGAAACTTAAATGGAACTGGGAAGAATCTAAGAGGGGCCCCTACTTCCCATTCCACACCTGCCTCAAACTACCCTCGCCATTCGCACAATTAAGATCAGCTCTGCACTCTAGTGGTGGAGATGTGGTACTAGAGGAAGGGTGTACGCATTCAATTAACCACTAGAACGCTCCGCCTCCTGATACGTCACGAGTCACGTGACCCAAGTGGCGGGAACATGGTTGTGGGCCAGCTCGTCGCCGCGCGCCATTAGAACACATAGGGAAGTCAGTTCGGTTGATTCAAAAATCGTATTTCAGTGGCGAAAATGGTACCGAAATGTGTTGTGTCGGGGTGTTACATCAGCACAAAAGTTCCCTGAATAACATTTCATAGATTTTCTAGTAACATTGCTGTGAGAAAAGAGAGAATTATAAGAATTCGATTGAACGAACGGCCGTTTGCTGTGTTGGCAAAGCGACCGTGTTTTATTTGCTTGTTTAATTCCCTATACATGTACATAATTCCCTAACTTGACTCATTTGATCATCCTGCTATATAGGTGATTACCAAGTGCAATGCCTTCATACCTTCATACCTAGACGAAAATATTTACTTACTTCTAGTTTAGACCTACAAGAGTAAAAAATACCACCAACAAACTGTTTGTAGGTAAGTGGGTGGGTATAGGTAGGTATGTAGAAATAATCAACAAACCGTCAATAAATCCGTGAATAATAAACATCCGTAATAAAAATAACGTTCACCAGTGAATTATTCCTATTTAGTATAGGTACCTATAGATTGCTTACATAAATGTAGAGAGTAAGAAATATTCAGCTTCCCGCGCTAGCAAAAGCCAGGAATCAACACATTTGTCTGAAGTCCATATCTCGGTATAATATCCACTCACCAACAAACTATAACATTCTTTGAGTAGCCAATGGCCTTTCTACTTGCCTACATACTTCATAAAATAACTTTGATTAAAACAATATAACTTTTTTAACGATTTTATCCACGTAAGTTGCTGCAGGAATCTTACGGCATCCTTGTTGGCCGGCAGAACTTGGGCCACGACAAAGCTGCCCCCTAGCGGCTGAGACGCGAACAAAAGTTAACTCCGCCCCGTTCTAGTGGTCAATTCTTCATAAGGAACGTGTAGAGTTTGGATACCTCTACTTCATACACTATTAAACATAGGACCCTGAAAAAAGTAACGAGTATAGAAAAGATGATGCTTTATCGATCTGTCACCTCAGAATTTTTCTCCGAGGTTAAATTGCAGCGTAATAATTGTTCAAACATGTAATGCATCAGCCAATCAGAGGACAGGAAATGGTCTAACGGACCAATCAGGCTACTGTATAAGCCGTATTTGCTTCATACGGAAAGTTATTTTATAATTATTTAGACACAAAAAATACATTTCTGAGGTGACAGATCGAAAAAGCATAATCTTTTCTATACTCATTACAAATTTTATGGTTCTATGTTAAATAGTGTATGAAGTAGAGGTATCTAAACTCTACAGGTACCTTATGGAGAATTGAATGCGTACACCCTTCCTCAAGGAAGGCTCGGGCTCGGACTTTATTCCGATTCGACTGCTTAGTGCTCAGTAGGAAAGAGCGAACTTGATCGAAACGTTCGTGGTTAAAACGAACGTTTGACGTTCACGTTCTTTGTATACAAAAAAGAACGCGTTCGCTCAAAAGTTCGCAAAAAAAGTAACGCGTTCCTAGGAACGCGTTCTTTTTAAAAGTTCCCTCCCCAACACTGCAGGTAAGGCGATACTTTGGTGATACAAGCGCTCGGCGTTTCAGTAAATTGAGTGAGAATTGTCTCAGTCATAAGTCATAAGTGAATGTCACTTTGATAGGATGTTCACATCAGTCTGACTCTGATTGTATAAGAAGTAGCTTCTTTTCATTTTTACTACGTGCCTTGTTATTCAACAAAACCGCTGAAATGTTCGATACGATTAGAGACCAAACCCGTTAACCAATTGATCTCAATTAATTTTAATCGTGATTAGATAAAAGACAAACTTAGGATTACACTTTTTAAATTCAATTCCATACGGCATCCAGCGAGACAAGAAAATAGAAACATTTTCACAAAAAATCAACTAATTGTTACTAACAAAGTAAAAATTTAAAAATGTATCAAGTGATAACCCTATGTTTGTCTTTTATCTAATCATAATTAAAATGTAAAATCACTCCAACATTCCATTGCTTAATTCAATGCAACTTAGCTAAAGCCATACACTCAAAAATATTAAACAAATTGATTTTATTTTGAAAAGTTAAAAAGATAATTTAAAGATTCTGTAATTTGTATCATACAAAACAGGCAATTAGCTTAATGTATGGGCAAAAATATATTTAAAAAATTAGAGTTAATCCTAACAGGTATTACTTCTTTATCTGTATTGAGCGTAATTACCTCAAACGTTTTATGAACTAAGAAACTTATCGATTTAAAATCAAATTTCTTAAGGGCCGGTATAACCGTAAGTTAATCTGAGCCGGATTAACTAAATATTGGACTAAATTGGCGGCACAGCCAATCAGATACCTCAAAATGAGTGAAACAATTGAATTTAATCCAAAAGTTAGTTAATCCAGCACAATTTAACTTTGGTTATTCCGGGCCTAAACACAATTTCGATGAAACAGCCAATCTATTTCTGCAACTAATCATAACTTTCGCCTGTCTACATTAGTTATGAAAGCTCTTCAAGGTCAAACACACTATTTAGCCCTCTTAACGTCGCACTGTTCTGCAATTAGGCTAATGGCGCCGTATGAATGATGATTATGACGAATATTAGGTAAGGATGGAATGTGGGAAGGAGGCGGTCGTGGCCTATTAGTAGGACCTTCCCATCATTTGCCTGTCGACTGAGGGAATATAACGAAAGTCAGGAAGGACGGCCACGGGAATCGAACCCCGTACCTCCGGAATACAAGTAAAACAAAAACAAAAATTAAAACAAATCTGAAACTATCAAAGCTCCAGTTCTCAGTTTGGAGATTAATTAATCAAACTTCGTTGGACTACAACCATCCATCTGTTGTATCTGTATACAACCTGACCATCCTGACTTCCATCTGTATGTCAAACGCCTGATAAAGCTTGCTGAAAATAGACGAAATATTGCATTTATAAATAAATATAAAAGCCCTATCACACTGAGTTGCAACCCGTGTATGGAACCGGCGGTTGGAAAATATGGTTGGCCGCGCATGTGCAGAGACTGAATTTGGTCAACCCACGGGTTGGGTTGAAAAATAGAGAAGTCTCTATTTTTCCGGTTCCAACAATTTGTTGTGGTACCACGTGACGTGAACTGACCAATAGGATGCTATAAATAATAGCTATAAATCATATTTATCAGATGAATATTTAACTTGAACATGTGTATGGATAAATATTGCGTATTATTATTAACTTGTACTTACTTAAATATCTTTCTTTCACAAGTAATCACTCTAAATATGAGATTTGGATTGCCGCTGTCAGATTTGTTATTCCTATACTTTTATTTTAGTTACTATGGCAACGTTTTCCGGAACCGGAAACGGTGCTTTCTGCGCAACTCAGAGTGTCAATAATTGTGAACCAACCAACATCAAACCAAACAGTTGCGTGTGATAGGCGGTTGCCTCTTTTTGCAACAAAAGTTTCCATACAAGGTTCCAACCGTGGGTTGCAACCCAGTGTGATACCCACTTAAGAGTTAGTGAAAAGTCCGACGAAGTTTTATTAATTCTGAAACAGTTGATTCATGACGACATGTTTCAGTCTGCAGATCATCCTAGGATGTCTGTCCTCGTCTTGCTTCTGTCTCTCTGCATCTTCTCTCTCTCTCGCGCCAACGAAATCACGCATCACGCCTCGCCATGCATGCTGCTGGGCAACGAAGCCGTCATCGTCGGCTGCTTCGGTGCCACGGCCTTCTCGCAGATCCACGGCTTCATGGATGCCGACGACAAGAAGGCCGTGTATCTGTACATCTACAACAGTCCACTGCTCACCATCAGCCGCGCAGACATGGACCACCCGGGGTTCAGCGACATGAGGACACTGCTGTTGAACGATAACAACATCACGAGGTTCGATACGGAGCCGTTCCGCGGGCTCAGAAACATGCTACAGATCAGCCTTAAGGGCAATCATCTGACGTCATTGGAAGCGGATACGTTCTCGGGGCTGGAACACATTCAGGAGCTGTCAGTGATTGAGAATCAGATATCACACATAGACGCTGATGCGTTCCAAGTGTTTCGCAACTTGACCGAGCTGCATTTGTCGAAGAACAAGCTAGCTTCCGTTGACAAGAATCTGTTCCGTGGGTTGACAAGTTTGACTACTTTGAGCATTGCCGATAACTTGCTGACTACAATTGACGCTGGAATGTTTCGAGAACTGAGCAAACTGACCGTTCTGGACATATCAGGGAATAAGTACAAGACATTAGGAGCTGGTGCATTTGCTTCCATGGCAAGTCTACAGGTTCTGATATTAGGACATACTCAGCTAGAAAGCATGGACAGTGGATTGTTTGAAAACACACATTTATTGGTTCTGAGATTAGCGGGCACTGACATGGAGCGTACTGAAAACTTCCACTTAAATATCCCCACTCTTGAAGATCTATTACTCGATAACTGTAACATCCACACAATTACCAGTAGCTTCTTCCAACATCTTCCAAATCTCAAACTGGTCTCGTTGGATAAAAACAAGATCAGCCACATCGATGCCGATCTGTTCCAACATTCCCCGGAGCTCCGGATTGTGGCCATGAACAGAAACAACCTGACTTCTGTGAGCGTCTCTGCTTTCGCTCAGTTCCAGCAGATGCTGCAGCGACCGGCGACGCCAATACCTGGGTCGTATCATGTTTATACTGCGGCTTTGCGAGCGCCGGCTGTGCAATTGAACATGAATCATTGGGACTGCGAGACCGATGACATGAAGGAGCTGAACACT
Organism: Leuctra nigra; assembly: GCA_934045905.1. NCBI lineage: Eukaryota > Metazoa > Arthropoda > Insecta > Plecoptera > Leuctridae > Leuctra > Leuctra nigra. The sequence continues at coordinate 28,623,892 of OW203772.1, read as the reverse complement.
TGGATGGGAGCGCGGAACATGACTTTCAAGGACTTCTTCTACTGCCCGGCTTAGACACTGAGTAGTGAGCGTGGCCTTGAAGAGTTTTTCATCGATTTTTATCAATATCTTTTACCAATGTAATTGTTAACAAAATAGGGCTTTGTACGAGTTTTCAGAACAGTTCAATGAAAATAATTTCATAGTTTGGAATAAGTTATTAGTTTTATTTTGTCCAACAGACGTTTAGTGCCATAATTTTACTAATTTTTGGGCACTAAACGTCTGTAGGACGTTTCTGTAGGACGTCTGTTACGGGGCTTCGCTCTATTCCCACTGCCAGTAAACGCATGTATAATAATATGTATCCTGTGTATATGTGTTATATATGTGTTTTAAAATAAATAATAATAATAATAAATCTAATAAACCATTCCAAGCTATGGAATTATTTTCATTGAACTGTTCTGAATACTCGTACAAAGCCTTATTTTGTTAACAATTACATTGGTAAAAGATATTGATAAAAATCGATTAAAAACTATTCAAGGCCACGCTCACTACCCGCTTTGATTAGTAACAGTGTTGAATTCAGACTTTCTTGTGCGGGGGCTATCGACATTCCCGGGGTAAAACTCATGTCTAGACTTGAAGATAATTGGGGGTTCGGGGGCATAGCCTCAGAGGAAAATCTTCCTCAAGGTCACTCATATTATGCGATTTGGTTTTATTTGGCAAACCAAATGGCATGTACTTTCAAATGAAATATCGCACTTTTTGTTTCAATATCGAAAGGAATTATCCACTAAGTCCACGTTATGCTTTGGCACGAAGTCAATCAATTCTTCTTCGATTGTACTACAAGTCAAACACATCTAAAAAATTAAGATGTTATTATTATTTGTTTTACATCATTTAGATAACATCAACCTAACAGCTCAAAAAATATTTAAAATAACGATATAATTTTCTAAACGAATGGTTAACATTTTTGATATTTTGTATGAAGAAAATTTGGCCCGGGGGGGGGGGGGGGGCACTTGAATTCAACACTGATTAGTAAATATGAAGTGAAAACGGTGAATTCGAAGATATATCACTAAATCCAATACAATTAGATTAATATTAAGGTAGGTAGATAGTGCGGTTTAAAATTCAAATGTAAATATTTGACTTGTATTTTATATTGAATCCTATTATGCATGTTATTATATTGTAATAAAGAATTATTTCACACACGCAATTGTTTAATATTGCAACCAATATTCATAGCTCCGATAAAACTTGATACAACTTTAAAATTAAAACTATATAAATTGTTGAAGAGTAAATAATGAAGGTAAATATTGGAGATAATTCAATCGTTATAACTTCTGTACCATTATAAATAAGTATGCAAAGTGTGAATTATTAGAGCAGCAGTGACATTTTTGAGCGAGCGTAGCGAGCGTCTCTATTCTGCACTTTTGGACACTTTCTCTGTTTTTTTTTGTGTTAGTTAGTTTGGCCCGACGTTTTCTCGGGCTCTTAGTTTTCTCAATCGAGCTGAAATTTTGCACACATACTTATACCAATCTAGCATAATCGTGTATAGATTTTGAGAGCTGTTATCTGATTGGTTATAATTGTACAAATATCTTCTGATTGGTCGAAAATCAAAATGGTTAGATCAACTTTAAATTTTGCATAGCTACATTTAATCTTATTTTACTAATTTCCAGCACCGGTCAAGAAAGTATACGCACTTATTGGCATTTTTAACTGTTTGAAATATTGACAGGAATGTGATGGTCTCGAAATGAATTGGAAATATTCCGCAAAGCCACTTGGATCTGGTTTTCTTTATGTAACCAGAGTGTATAGATGGATAATTTCAGTTTCAATGAAAAGCAGGTACATTTATGTTGATTGAGTTTATCATAATATTTCAATTCAATGTGGATGTTATGTTTTGTGCGTCATCAACGCGTTGCACCGAGCGTTTTCCTAGTTAGTGCATTTTATAAATACAGTATTTGAGCCCAAAACTCGAGGAAAACCACTTTCATTGGCTCGAAGGAAAAATAGGAAAACACTTGAATCAGTTATTCAAGTCCACAAATCAAGTCGCATTATGGAAGATCGGCGCACATATTTTGAAGAAGGGGCATCTGACGATACAACCAACAACTGACGATACCCATACATGTATAATGTACTTGTCCACGGGATGATAATAAAATACAATACAATACATGGCGAGATTTCGTCACTAAAAGTTGCATTGAGCGCTCTGCCGGCAGAAAGTGGCACTACAGGTTGGGGTATTAGAACCAATTTCTCATAAGCAACATGCTAAGTTTAGACACCTCTACATCAGGCACTATTAAACGTAGAACCTAAAAAATAATTAACAGTATAAAAAAGATTATGCTTTTTCGATCTGTTACCTCAGAATTTTTATCCGAGTTCAAATTGCAGTCTCAGAATGATGCAAACATGAAATGCGTCAGCCAATGAGAAGGTAGCTCCGCCCATCGACCAACCAATCATGCCACTCCAGAAGTGTTGTTACTTAGAATTTTAAGTTTTATTTAACAATTATCTATTATCCATCAACGGAAATAAATAGTCACTGTAGGTTCATACATTCATAAGTTTACTTAGTATCATATTATAAAGGACTTCAATTGTCTGAATATCCTGTTAATTGCGTGTTTTTGAACCAGGTTTTGCCATAAGAAACCATGTTGGACGTAAACAGAGTACCCTTAGCTCCCGCCATCTTGAAAATATTCACAGTGACGGCAGCGCTATCTATTGGCAGATCAGCAGGGAGCAAATTGAAAGTTCGTAACCTACACGGATGGATATAAATAATCTTACTTGATGTCTTTAAAAAAGTATTTAAAAAATGATCTACCAAGTCGTTTTTTAAAGTATTTCTTATAGTGTGCATATTTTTTATTTCATAAAATGTCATTACCTTGGCTTTTTCTTCAGTTGATTTTTTTAAAGTAAAGAGACTTGGCTGCCTTTCTTACACGAAATGTTTTTTCCAGGGATGAATAGACCAATTCAGAAATTATCTGGATGGCTCTGGATTCTAATGAAATTCACATGCAGTATGATTTTCCAAGTGTGTATTCGTATTGTAACCCATTGTTGTAGAACACTAATAGATACTTGGAAAACCAAACTGCATGTGAATTTATCTAGAAACCAGAGCCACCTAGATATTTTCTGAATTGGTCTATTATATTTGAGAATTATATTATATTATATAATTATAATTATATGAAATATTATTAGACGCTGCATTTATTAAACGATTCCAAGAACTTGTCGAGATTTTCCCGCAGGGAGTTGCAGAGCAGTGCGAGGTTAAAATAACCCTCTGTCTTCATGATGACGCGTACAATACGCATGCTTGAACATCCGTGAGAAACATCGTACTCATGCAGTGATCAAGGTGCTCTGATTGTTCTTTCACGATAATTACATTTGAATCATTTTAAAAATGTTTAAATAACCAACGTTGTCTCTTATTTTACAAATTTTCAGCCCAATCTGTTAAGAACGTATAAACTTATTGATGTATTTAATAGCTGTCAGAAATGAAGTATCGAAAGGGCGCTTATAGAAGCTTTTTTTTTTTGCAAATTATTGTTTTAGTAAGCGATTTTAATTTATATTTAAACAAACGTACTACCATGGTTCTAATTTTTTTCGTGTTGAACTTTTATATCGTATTTTTATTTACTGTGGGTCATTTCCAGCACTCCTTTTTTTTTTTTTTAGCGGGTAATTAAGTCACTTTGGCCAATGTAAAATCGGTATTCCAAAGAAACAGAGTAATCGTCTGAAAAATGAAAATGATTTGATGGCATCATTCCATGAAGTCTATGCTAACTCGTCATCTAACTCTAGTAGGTGAGCTCTGATTTCATTGATAATAACAAGGATTGATTGTCAAGGAACCATCCGTTTCGTTCAAATACCATTTTTACTTTGTCCGAGTGTACCTACATTTTTCAGTCAAATATTCCTCAAAGTCTTGACGGATTGTACAAACTTTTAGAAAAAAAAATCATCAACAAAAATGTTAATCCTGTGATTAATTTTCTATTCTCATACATCCAGATTTTGTTAAAAAAATGTAGGTACACTCGGCCAAAGTAAAAAGGGTATTTAAACGAAACGGATGGTTCCTTGACAATCAATCCTTGTTATTATCAATGAAATCAGAGCTCACCTACTAGAGTTAGATGACGAGTTAGCATAGACTTCATGGAATGATGCCATCAAATCATTTTCATTTTTCAGACGATTACTCTGTTTCTTTGGAATACCGATTTTACATTGGCCAAAGTGACTTAATTACCCGCTTAAAAAAAATATTAAAAAATGAGTGCTGGAAAGGACCCACAGTAAATAAAAATACGATATAAAAGTTCAACACGAAAAAAATTAGAACATGGTAGTACGTTTGTTTACATATAAATTAAAATCGCATTACTAAAACAATTATTTCCAAAAAAAAAGCATCTCGCCCTTTCGATACTTCATTTCTGACAGCTATTAAATATATCAATAGGTTCATACGTTCTTAACTGATTGGGCTGAAAATTTGTAAAATAAGAGACAACGTTGGTCTCAATGACCATGCAAAATATGAGTTTGATCAGATGTATCGAAGACCATTTTCATTTTTCAACCTATCAGGAGATGTTTATTTAAATTTTAACCAATTAATGGATTTAAAAAAAATAGGGTCTGCAAACAGGAAAGGTTGTCTCTACGTGTGCAAAATTTCAGCTCGATCGAAGAAAAACTCTGACCTGTATAGCCTCAGGTAGCAGGAAAAAAAACAAAAAAACGTGCCAAAAGAGCTAAAAGAGTGCCAAAAGAGCTAAAAGGAAACGTTCGCTTCGCTCGCTCAACAATATTACTTCATCTTTGTAGAAATTACATAAATGATGTAAAGCAAATTGCCTGGTTCAAGTACCTACATTGATAAACAAAAATAATGAAGACACTTCACATCATTTCAATAGCATTGCGCACGCAAGCCTGTTACCATGGCAACTGCTGGCGCGCGGCTCGTATAGACATCAGCTCGTGCTTAATCTCATCAGCATCGGTGGTTCAGTGGTAGAATGCTCGCCTGCCACGCGGGCGGCCCGGGTTCGATTCCCGGCCGATGCAACCTTTTTTTTATTTCAAAACAATCTTCTTTTTTCGTCACAATAACCCAAAAACACATCTGATCAAAAGTTTCTACTCAGGACGGCAATAGACCACATTTTAAATTATCTAGTTAGCTCTGCTTTTCAATAAATTTCATATGCAGTACCGTTAATATCTATTCATGTTATGATCCATTGTTGAAAAACACTAATAGATATGAGGATCACGGTACTGCATATGACATTTTTTCAAAAGCAGAGCCAACTAGATAATTTAAAATGTGGTCTATTAGCAGGGATGGGCAAGATACTTCAAAAAAGTATCTTAGATACAAGATACAAGATACTTGATTAATTGCTCTCAAGATACAAGATACAAGATACTTTCATTTAGGAGTATCTTAAGATACAAGATACTTTAGTATCTTGAAGATACTTAAGATACAAGATACTTCAAACCGAAAGGAGAATTAAGAGTCGGGAAAAAAATATGTGTCAATTCAGAATTTTTTAAACTCTTTTAGGTGATGACGTAGTCATTACTAATTATATATTTTTTATACCAAAGAAACGCATACAAATTAAAGAACTGATTATGATGTGAATTATCATAAATTTTTTGACTTAGATTTACATTTTCTTCGCGCTATTTTCCTCGAGTAAAACCAACATCTGAAACAAGTCGTCGTTGAGGCGGCGTCTGTTTGGTGTATTTTGACCATTTTTAGTTTAAAAGTATCTTAAGTATCTTGGAAAAATAAGATACTCAAGATACTTTAAAAATGTATCTTAGATACTTTCATAAGATACTTTACTAAAAAGTATCTAAGATACAGATACTAAGATACTTTTGTATCTCAAGATACGTATCTAAGATACTTGTATCTTAGATACTGCCCATACCTGTCTATTAGATATCACATTTCCTAAGAAATCGTTCAGATTATACACCATTTCATTCTTGCCCATAATATGCCAAGACAAAGTAAGCAAGATGGCAAAGTTACAGGATTTCTTTCAATTTAAATTGCAACTATACAGAAAAATACACGATGATATTTTCAACAGTAAAAAGAGTGGTTTCCCACTCTTAAATTTCTTTGAAAAACTACAATATCGTGTATCAGTTCCAATATTATATTCCAACAGTTTGAAATGTACACTTGACTGGATGATTTACTGAGCTATGAGGGTTTTACTGCTAATTTCGACGTTTTTCCTTATGAAAAGTGCAGCTGTTTCATGTATTATTGCGTTGCCATGGTGAAACGGTCTTCTAGAAATTCCTATTTCTTTGCAAATTGAAGGAAATTTCAAGAAGACCGTGATTATATTTATCACTTTTGTCAGTAGTCCCAAATTCACCCATTTTATAATTAATGACAATATTTTATGGATGGGGCCTACAATTAATCTTTATTTACGTACTTTAATTTCAGGCATTACAAAAAACATCGGTCCACAATATGAATGTTGAGATTATACAGTTTTTAAATTATTAGAAAAAAATAAAGATCTTTTAGTTTTCTTGCCACAGGACTTTTTTTTATTGATTATTCTGTACTTTCTCGAATGCCTATTAACCCTTGGACATACTATTCCATATTGCATTGATATCAATTTTAATATTTTTAAGTCAATACTAGATTTGGCTGATTTGTAACCCATTCCTTTTCTTGCATTTGTTGAACTCTTGAAGAAAGGCATTGTTGCGAACTAAATTAGTTCAATTGTTGGCACACTGGTTTGAACTGCTTAGGGGCTGTGCATAAAGGACGTCACGCTAAAAATGGGATATTTTTAAAAATACGTACTGTTTACATTTAAATATTTTTTCATGAAAAGAAAACATTTTTCTCTAGTTAACATTTTTCTGTTATCCAAAAAAAGAGTATAAAAATTGCCAGAATATATTAAATAAAGTTTGTAAACTGCATTATAAATGCATTGATTTTTATTTTTGTTTTGAATTTATAGAGTGATTCCGTCTCAATATAAAATTCAATATATTTGGCAATAATTTATAGAAAAAACGACTGAAAAAACAAAGTAAAATATATGATTCGAGCCACTGCGTTTTGCACACATCTTGCCTGAATGATTCCCAATCCCATTGATTTGAATACCGAAACCAAATAACAAAATGCGTCCAGTTTTATACTCCACTGGGAATTATCCGTGTGAAATAGCTATTTGGTCCCTCTTATGCACAGCAGCTCAAAACTAGGGCTTGGATGTCTAAAAATGATACATAAATAAGTTTCATGTGTTCCTGATTTAAAAAATATCTATTTCTTTTTGCCTGCTTTTTTCATTTTCATGAAAATGCATTTTTTTTATGAATTCAGTCCTCTTCTTGCTATTTTTAATTTTTTGTCATTTTTTAAAAATTATTTGGGAAAATAATATGATTAAATATTGTTTGTTAAAAGTTACACTTTTATGAATTTTGGCCTAGACCACAATTCATAACATTTCCATCCACCATTTGGATGGCCATAAACAATTGACACACGTTGATTAATTTTAAGTTAATTTTAACTCCTAAACCAAAAAATCGAATAACTTGATGACAAATATTACATACCATAAAATTTCATTGGTCCTTTTTCGGGAGTTTGTGGTCCTTTTTTTAATAGTTTTAAGGTACTATTTGCCTGCCTTTTTGGACTTATTATAGATTCTAAACATCCCAGCCCTTCTCAAAACAAACGTCTGCTTATTTGAGCCAATACATTCTTCTACCGGATTACAGCCGGAAAGTGCATTCTAGAAATTGTAGTGAAATTCTGGAAGATAAATTGGAACCTTTATTAATATTATTAAACAATATTTGGGGATTATTTGGGGGTTCTTTAAATAATTAAATTCATTGCATTTTTACTTCATTGCTTTCAAATATGAAATCGAGATCACCGAGTCAAATTTATGAAAGACAAATTTTCTCAGCATGTAAGTTCCTAAGTAGATTTATAAAAATAATTTGAATTATTGTCTAAATTCGATGGGACCGATTGGAACCCGAGCTGATATTCATTTGGGTTATTCAAGATATTCAAAGAAAGTATCACGAATAAATTCCACAATACAAAACATTTATTTCTTATTATCACATCAGATAAATCATTTTGTAGAAGAAGGTACCTAGATTGATAGCTGTGATCATTTCAAATATAATTTTATAACATATTTACCATAGAAAATTATATGTCATTCTTATTAGGAATGGACCAGCAATAACAAAAGAATTTGTAAGTAAAACTTAGACAAAGTACCTACTGTACTTGCTTGAGTAGACAAATAATACACATTATACACATATACACATACACACATATTATACACAAATAATCTATGTAATTTTGATTTTAATGAGTCAATTTTAAGAGCTGCAGATAGAATTTCATTGAGATTGTTTACTTCTTCACGATTAATGACTTCTTGATTGTATTACAACATTCATATTCGTGATCGTATTACAACATCGTATTCTTGATTGTATTACAACATTCGTATTCTTAATTGTATTACAACATTCATATTCTTGATCGTAATACAACATTCATATTCTTGATTGTATTACGATTGTACACGATTGACCGCACTGTGCTCATTCGTAAGCTTTATAGGTATGGTTTTCGTGGGACAGTTTTGGATTGGCTGTCTTCATATCTTAATAACAGAGCTCAAATTGTGAAAATGAATAACGTTAAATCTAATATGATAGGAAATGACATTGGTGTACCTCAGGGTTCAATTTTGGGCCCCTTACTGTTTATATTATACATTAATGATATAGTTTCTATTTTTCGACATTCCTCAATTCACCTTTATGCAGATGATGCTCTACTAATCTGTAGCAATGTCAAACCGCACATTGTACACGAATATCTTAAAATTGACTTGAATATTCTTGAATCTTGGCTTATTGCTAATAGACTCAAATTGAATGTTCCTAAAACGAAATGTATGGTTTTCTGTAACAACAAGATCAGAACTAAGTATAGTGATTTTCTTAAAGCCCAATTTGTGATTGATGATGAAATAGTTCTTAATGTACATGTGTTTAAATATCTTGGTGTTATGTTGGATGAAAATTTAACCCTCCAAAATCATGCTCATTATATTATAAGTAAATTAGCAAAGAAAGTTGGTCTGTTCCAAAGAAAATGTGGTAACCTGCCTATTATGAGTAAAATTCACATATGCCAAGCTATTATCACTCCTCATCTTGACTATTGCAGTTCCATTTTATTCTTGCTAAATCAAAACCACATAGCTAAATTGCAGAAATTACAAAATAAGATTATGAGGTCTATTCTCTGGGTAAATAGAGGAACCTCTATTAGTAAAATGTGTAGAGCATTATCTTGGACAACGGTCAAACAACGAATACTGATCAACACATTCACTTTTATATTCCGTCTGACAAAAGGTCTTGGCCCTAAATATTTGAGTGATAAACTAGTAAATAAAAATGTAACTAATTATCATATTACTCGCCAGTGTGATAGCTTATATGTAAAAAGAACAACTTCAGCCTTTGGCAATAACACTTTGTTTTCCAAGGGTGTCAATATGTTCAACAGACTACCGTTAAAAGTGAGAAATGCTGAGAGTATACGGAGTTTTAGACGAGAATGCCTTAAAGTAGTAAATGACCCATCTCGCTGGCGTGTTGACCCGCTAGCGGGTAATAATACTTTTTGGTATACAATGTAGTGTTAACCATTATTCGATACATGTAATACTGTATTTTAGCAATTCGGTACCATACGAAATATTTTATCTTTACCTACCTATCTTTATTTTATAGCAAATTGGTAAATTGGTGATAATGACTGAATAACTAATTAGCCACAATTCTTTTAACGATGTATTGAAGTGAAATAATATGTAAAATTTTATACTGTAATTCTCTTGTACAAACAATAGCTTGATAGCTAAAATAAAAATACTACTACTACAACATTCATATTCGTGATCGTATTACAACATCGTATTCTTGATTGTATTACAACATTCATATTCTTGATTGTATTACAACATTCATATTCGTGATCGTATTACAACATCGTATTCTTGATTGTATTACAACATTCATATTCTTGATCGTATTACAACATCGTATTCTTCATTGTATTACAACATTTATATTCTTGATTAGCAAATAAAAGTACAATACAAGAAATGTAATCAATTATAGCCAGGGGTTTGTACACACAGAGGAGTTCAAAACACTGCACAAGTCTTAACATTTAACATGCTTATGAGATCTATGTGTCAAAAATACAAATCAATCCAGCCAACACTCCAGAAGAGAAATAATTTCAGAAGAGAATTTCTCAGTTAGAGAAATAAGAAACAAGAGTAAAATAATATTATCAGCACATAAGGAGTGAAATTATTAATTTTTACAGAAATTATTTAAATGTTCGATTGTAGGTAGACAAATATTTGCTGTTTGTAAATTGTTTAAAAGGAAGTCGAGTGAAGACTACAAATTAAATTTTAACAATTTTAACAATTTATCAATACATCTTCCTTACTTAATTCACATTAGTACAATTTACAAACATAGAACATAGTACAACAGGTGGATAAAATAGTGCCATTTTGACTACCTATAGAAACAGTGAACATAAAGCTAGTCACCAAGAAAATTCAGGAATTCAGACCTACTCATTTTCTTGAACAAATTTGGCTGAACGAAACTGTGGTCGAAACGATCTCAAACTATTGACAGGTTTACGCATTGTCTCATCGTCTTTTTCACTCTTATCCACGTCATTGACTAAACCTTCACTTCCAGAACAACTGGGTTCAGTCCTCTCGCACGGCAATGTCTCCGCTTCATCGGAAGTAGCCGAGCTCTTATGTCTCTTGACATGCGTCGTGATGTCCTCCAGAGAATCAAAACACTCGCGACACGCCACGCACCGAAAATTCCGCCTCTTCTTCTCCGACGATTCTATCTTCGTCGGCTGCACGTTGCATCCCATCATGTGACCATTGCGATGCCACCTACTGGGGAACTCGTTTTTACAGAAGCCACACTTGTAAAACAACGGGAACGGCCGGGGGGGAATCGGTTTGTCCTCGACAACGCTTTCCTCGAAAGAATACACTTGGGGGATCTGGATGTCTTCTGGAGATGTTGGAGGCACGTAATCTATGTTGTCGGCGGCGTATTTAGGTTTCCCAAGTCCTAGAGATCGAGGCATTATTACGGCATTGACAGGTTTTGAGAATTCAACTCCAGGAAACCTTTGTGTCAAAGTGTACAACGGAATGCAGGTCTTACAAAACAGATCGACTCGATCAACGTCGTAGAATGTCCTCACTTTTAAGCAGCATGACGGACACTGATATATAAAAGAGGCGTTGTGTCTTTTTTTGTGATTGAGAAGATCTTGTTTGGTGGTGAGCTCGAGTTGGCAATGCACGCACGGCAATGTGCTCGAGTTGGTATGCGTTGTGCGATCTTTCAGAGCCATGTTGTCGGGCTTCTTCTGACAGGGGTTTTGAATCGGACGCTGTTTCTTTTCGTACGACTTAACGTTTGTCGATTCGCTCGCGGAAGACTGTTTAACATTCTCCGCTTGGTTCGTAGACGAATCGATCCGCTTTTTAGTACGAGACATCGGGTTTATGACGTAATCCTCGCCGTTGATGTTCACTTTATGAAGTATAAACTCAAACGCAGGAGAGTTTTTGTCTTTGTTATAGTTTGAAAATATACGCGATTCGAAATTCAGTTCCGGCTCTTCGTTGACGACTACCTTGCGAATCGTTTGAATTTGCAGCGACGTGTCTACGGCCGGCGGAATCGGTTCGCAAGTCACGTTTCTAATGAAGTTGTACAGCGGAAAGCAGTCGGGGCAGAAGAAAGCCAACTTCCTCCTGACGGCCTCGACGTCGACGTATCGCGTGTTGCACTTGGAACACTTGTAGAGATGCCGCGCGCTGTGCAGCAGCTGATGCGCTCGTACGTCGCGGATGGAGCGGAGGGGTTTCGCGCAGCCGCTGCAGTCCAGAGGGCCCTTGATGTCGGAGTGAAAGGACGATTCCATGTGCAGCCTCACCGCGTCCGGACTCGCCAACTGTTCGAAGCACAACGGACATTCACATCTCGGGTCCAGAAGAAGAACAGGATCCGGAGGCACTTCCGGTTCACACTTTGCTGCTTCCATGTCCACTGGTTTTACAATACTTTCTTTGGATGAGCATTGTTGTGACAAGCTCTGCTCCAGTAGGAAGATCGAAGGCGATTTGTTTTTTGTTTTTCTTGTGTAAACTTTGCTTACAGGTATTATCGGCAGGGGAATGAATGGAGGTGGATACTGAAAAGTAGAGGGAGTTCCACCCCTTCTCTTAACAGGTACGAGTGGTGTATTAACATCTTCAACTGAAGTTTGAAGTTTATTAACAAGTTCACACGCATCTTTCCAAGATGCTTCCAAAGTTTCATCATCTTCTCCCGCTCGGATGGCCTCCGTTTCACTTTTAACATCGAATTCACTTTCAATATGATACAATTCTACCAAAGATTCAGGCTTGACAAAATCAATGGACATGTCACTGTCCTCATTCATATTGTCCTCCAAAGATTCCGCAGGTACTCTCTTTGCTTCACCTGAGTAACTAAGGTCAAATCCACTACACACTGACTGCATCATTATGTCTTAACTAGCCGACTTAGTATTAAATAGAGTTCAATGTCGCTGTGTTGTCTGACTTCGGATTCACAGTTTTCGGCATCAAGTCAACATTCTCTGCTGTTGTTCGAAGGTAGGTAAATACCATCTGATTTTAAGCTTCTGGGCTCTGAAGATGATGATAATGAGATCAAAATGTCTGAATATGAGGTTTTATCGTTTGTTGTCAAACAATCTGCAGGACATCCAGTTTGGTTTGGCAGCTTGTTGAGCAGAGAGGTAAACTCTGAAATGGCAAATAAATGGTATGTTAGAAACATATGAAAGTTTAAATACTACATATAAACAATTTAATACTTTAATAATACTGCTGAAAGCTTACCTAACAAAGAAAAACAATAAAACAGTTCGCACGTAACCCAACCTTTTTTAAACACTGTGAGCTGTCATCATGGATTTACTGGAGCAAAGCTAGCAGCGGCTGCCCTGCAGTCAGAGTTTCTTATTTTCACAGGAGCACCACATTTAATTAAATTGTTGCTCAGAGTTTCAGTTTTATTTCCAATTTCTCATCGATGGGTTTGATTCAATAAAATATTTTACAGTGATCTAAATTCATTGTGCCAATAATTAATAAAGAAACCACGATGATTGAAAACATGGGTTTGTCCATCTCATGTAAGGGAAGTAAACTTACAAAATAACGAAAACAAAATTGCGAGTTTGTAGGAAATATTTTATTAAATTCTATTCACATTGTTTGAAATTAAGTGGTAGGTAGGGATGTTCGACTGTCCAAAATACTCTCAGTCAATCAATCAACTGGATCAGACTTAATTCACTGACTAAATAATAAGTTTTAATTAGTTCATGCTAACAAAGGAACCTTAAAAACATAATTTGTAAATTCCGTCTTTCGTCACACTTTTTATATACACCACAGACACAATATTTGAGCCATTTTCCTATAAGATAGAATACAAATTATGCCTTTGGAACATTCAACTTATACCACAAAAAAATTGCTAATTGAACGTCAATTGATCATAAACGTATTTGACCAGTGAAATCCCATCCATAGTGGTAGATGAATTTCAATTTCACTAAAGATATCTAAACTAATTTCTAATTCAATTGTACCTGTACATATAAATAAAATATTACAGAATGTAAGACATGGCATCTCTTGTGATAATTAAGGGGGATGCCCAAGTAGGGGTCTCCGATAGATATTTGAATTAATATGCTTATTTAATAGATAATTTCCTTGTGCACCATATAAACGCAAGAAAAAGTTGGGTAACCGAACTAATTTCCAAGATATATCACTTTACTAGGAAAACGCTCAGTGTAACGCGTTGATGAGCGAGCACAGAACATGCAACATCCCCATAGTAACGATGCACGACACGGCACAAGACGATTTTCTCTGCAATTTTTCAATCTCCATAATACTCTGGATGAATAACAGATCCATTGTGTCGTGAAGTCTTACCTACATACCTTCTCCAGAAATCTCTTGTGACATCCCATACTAAACTCGTAAAATTACAATTAATACTTGACTGATTGGGCTTACAATATGTAAAATTTAATATTAAGTTGGTCTTGATCACCATGCAAAATTTGAACTTAATGTGAACATTTTTATTGTCGACCAATCAGAAGACATTATTTAAACTTAAACCAATTAGAGGATTTGGCCTTCGTACTGCATCCGATTTTATGCGCTAGCTCAAAAATGCTTTCATTTTACTGTACATTGTGGATAGCTTGGCTGCTCTACAGGCCTTGCCTTGGAACAAAAGCTTAAAGAAGGCAGGGATGACAATTTAGTATACATTTTTCAAGATTATGGAATAAAATGACCTTAAAATGACAAAACTTTTGAAAATAACGACAGATTAGACTGAAAATTGGCAAAAATATCTAAAATGTTGGTACCAATGACCACGCGAAGTTTCAAGTTGATCGGTCAATCTGTTCTAGTTTAAATGTCAAAAATCACATGAAAAATGGTTTTAAATTTGAACCAATAGGAGGATTTGGCTGAAACTTTTTATGATTGGGTACAATGTTGGTTGCAATGTTTTTGCTAAATTTCAAATTGATCGAAGCACCCAATCGAAAGATAATTTTTTTAAAATTTGAACCAATCACGGGAGCCCATTCAAAAACGATCCCAGGGACCGCATAGATTACGTTAGTATGTGTACAAAATTTCAGATCGATTGCTTGAGCGGTTTGACCTGGGCTGTGACCACAAAAAAAAAAAAAAAAAAAAAAAAAAAAAAACAAACAAACACACAGAGAAAGTGCCATAAGAGTACCGTGGTGACGCTCGCTACGCTCGCTCAATTATTCAAGATCAATAAAAGAGCATAAATGAAATAAACTGATCGTATACTATGAGATTTCACCTGATAGATTTTCAAGACCTGTTGAAAATTTTCATGAAATACTAATTTGCAGAGGACCTTTTAGCATATTTTCAATTGTTTTATTTTGTAAAGTATTAATGGAGTGTGTGTTACTTTATTACGAGTGATAGAAATAAGTTTAAAAATGTCGGTGCACCTACCAGAAAAATAAATAAAAAAAAAAAAAAATTTACCTTCCTCAGGATTTAAAACATTGAAAATTTTCACAAAAAAAATTTCATGAAAAATCCCAACACTAAGTATTCTACAAAAGATTTTGTTCTGAACATATTTGAGAATATTCTTCCCAAGGCCTGAAGAGTTGACAAAATGCTTAATAGTTTTGATACCATTCTAATATTTTATGATTGCCAGATTAGCTTTCACATAACACGCGTTTCGCATTTTGCGTTTCGCGTCTTTTTCAAACTAAAAATCGCCGCTTTGCCAGAACCATTCACATTACCTCGACGCGACCTAGGTTTCGCCTTGATTAGAAGATATCGTGGAAAACAGAATGTTGATATAAATTTATTATTTTTGTTAGTAATCATTTGTGTGTTGACAAATATTTTTTCTAAAATTTTGAAAAAATTTTTATACAATTTCCACAAATATTTTTTCCAACATTTTGACAAATTTTTATAAAATTTTCACCTTTTTTTCTCCAAAATTTTGACAAAATTTTATAAAATCTGTACAAATATTTTTTCCAAATTTTTGAATTTTTTTTATAAAATTTCCACAAATATTGGAAATGTAGGTATCTAATATGGAAATGTGTATCTCCAAATTTTGGGAAAAAATAGTTGTGGAAATTTTATAAAATTTTGCCAAAATTTTTGAAAAAATATTTACAAGTAGAGATTTTATTACATTTTGTCAAAACTTTGGAAAAAAGTGTGAAAATTTTATAAAATTTTGTCAAAATTTTGGAAAATATTTGTGGAAATTATAAAAAAAAATTGTCAAAATTTTGGAAAAAATATTTGTGGAAATTTTATAAAATTTTGACAAAATTTTGGAAAATTTTATTTTTTGTGGAAAATTAAAAAAAAATGTCGGTAAAGTGTCGGTAGATTTCGGTAATGTGTCCGTCGGTAAACTACCCTAGAACCGACGTTGTCGCACTTGATTGGCTGCTAGGTCGTGACGTCATTTTTGCCGCGCGTTACTTCAAAAAACCTCCCGACAATCGAGGTGAGGCGGCGAGAAAAAAAACCGCCGGCGGCGATATTTTCGGTGGTTTTGATTGGTCAAAAAAAAGATGCGAAACGCGTGTTATGTGAAAGCGGCTTAACTTTGTAATGAGCGAAGTAACGCCAATATAATTGGAAGAGAGAATTACCTAGGTAGGTACCTATCAAATTTATCACCAGTGAATGACTTGGGCTTCAAATGATATTGTGCTAGGAAAACGAAATTATAAAATATCAGATCAACACCAATGTCTATCAATGGGCTTCCAAACTCAAAGCTAGAATAGAGCGCGCCACGGGCGATAATACCTGGTTGCTATGATGTATATCTTTTATAATGCTTGTAATACCACAATAATTTATGAAACATTTTATTCTGTGACATGTAATTTATTTAAATTATGTACTTGTGACTATGTAAATTATTGAATTGTATTTGTGATTGTATTGTTGCCACTGAACTTGTTTCTAAGCAATAAATAAAATTATATTTATATTTTGGCAACAGTCAAATGTTTGTTGACAGGTTGCTAATTTGTCTGATTTGAAAACAAAAGAAGTTGTTCAACATAAAGTGATATTCCAGTATAAAAAGTAAGTAATTGAATCTACTTTTAAGTAGTAGGAGGCTATATATTACATTTTAAATCAATTACCTTCACTCCGAACACAACAGTATGGCATTATATTTCAAATGCAAGAAGTTTAAAGTGAGCTGTCATCTATCTGTCATTTTGTACAGACGCATACGCGGAAGGAAAAAAGAACGATTCTCCCTAGCGCTCCTAGTGAGAGCAAATGGCAACGTGGAAGCCCATTGATGATGCAACACATAAAAAATTTCAACTGTGCAATTTTACCAAAATATATTGGTGGGCGGTTTACCATAAAATCGCCACAATACATGAAAATAGTAAATAGCCACAAATTTTTATTAGAACTTAAAATATATTTTTCATTAAAGAGCCTCGCAATATTCAGGATTAATTCCAATAGAATCCAATTATCTCCAATAGAAAACTCAAGCATTTTACATTGATGCTAATTGTACGAAAGCTTTTTTGTGTAACAGTAGATGCGTGATGAATGTAGTGTTGGAAATGGAGGAGAAACGTTCGGAGCATATCGGGCAATACCGCAACCTCAACGTCGGATGACAAGACTTGCTGTGCTCGATCAACTCGTCCACCATCGGAAACATCTCATAACAACTATCCGAGCTGCACACCAAGTTGGTCGGCTCACCCAGAAGTACCCTCTTTGCTCTTTGGGCAGCCATTTTCTGATTGTACAGTAGCCTCCGCTTGTTACGCGGAGTCATATATACTTTCTTTGACGTTTCTGATTTGCCATCATTACTGCCTTTTGATTCGCTTGTCACCGGCATTTCTTTTGACTTCAGCAGTACCGAACATCCCTGCTTGTGTAAATGAAGACCCCACGAGCTTTCGCACGCTTGATCACACATTTTACAAGTCAAGCACGGAAAATTCAATATTTTCTTATCTTTTCGGATTTTGCAAGGCACGGCGGAATCGCTGGTTTCATCGCTGAAGGAAAACGTTACGGCATGTTGAACGATGTCGAGTATGTTGATCGGTGGTGTGTAGTCGATGTCTAGCGAACTACTGTGCGTCGAGTTCGATGCCAGATTGTCTGCCGCGCTGACATTTATCGGCAATACTCTCTGCGACAATGCGAACAGCGGTAGACAGTGAATACAGTAAGACTGCAGCATATTCGTGGTGACGTCCTGCATGGTTTTAAAGCTCGCTTTACACCTCCGACATCGGTGGATGAAAGTCGTCCGGTGGAGTCGATGGTGACTCAGAGCCGCTTTCATCGTCTTCAAGTCTACTTCGCAACAGTTGCACCGCAGCGGCCTCGCTGAGACGTCGTAGTGTGCGGCCAGCATGTGAGTCCGCTTGGCCACGATGTCTCGACTCGTAGCGGAGCACAGCGGACAAGTGTAGAGCGCCGAGGATATCGAAGATCGAGACTTGGCGTAGGTTCGAACTGTCACGGTGCTTTCCGCTACGGAAACGAACTCAAAGTCGAGGTTGGATGAGTTTCGATGAACTTCGTCGTCAGCCTCTTCGCTTTCTTCTTTCACGACAACGTCAGGATTTATTTCAGGACTTGTGAGAGTATTTGAGTCGGAAGGTTCACACGGTGACGAGCAAATTAAGTTGAACAACGGAACGCATTTCAAGCAGAAGTCACGGATTTTAATGTTGACGTCGTCGAGTGTTTTATAATGTGAATTGCAGTCGTTGCAGTGGTACAAATACACAGCTTGATGGAGGCGTTGATGAAGAATTACACCTTTTTTAGAGAAGAGTCTCACACCGCAGTGGCAACAAGGCAGATACTTCTCCGTATTGTGGGAATCTATGAAGTGGTTTCGAAGATCTATAGTGCCTTGGCAAATGTGACATTTTATCATCGGACCCAATCTGGTCTTGTAAAATCCTGTAGTGTAGCAGAGTTGGCATTCTACCAGACGTCTCTGTGACCAGATGTTCAATCTGTTAGTATAGCCATTTTCACATGTACATTGCACGTTCTCTGTGTTCTTACGAGAAACCGACGGACTCATTAAAGATTCATCACAAGCCTCCGACGTCTCTGTTTCACTTTTGATTATCAATTCACTGTGAAGATTATCAGATAACGCTTCTGATTTCACAGATACAAAATTGAACATTGGTTGTGGATTATTGCCATTGTCATAGCAATGGTCATCATTCTCAGTTTTAAATTTCTCTTCACACCACCCCCTGTCCATTGCAGACATCACTGTCTCTCAAGTAGGTGTAGGTAGTTTAACTGGATTACTAAACGTTACAGTAATAAATGTTATTGTTCAGAAATCATAATACAACACAAGCGAAAGTCAAGAAATGAAAATCAATCGACAACACCCGTAAAAAGTCACAACAACTTTAACCAAATAACCTCACTTTTCAAAGAAGACATGAAAGTTATGGGCACACCAAAAGTGTGCACGCAGTATCGGAAGGAAACTATGCGCACACCGTTTTGTGGCCAATATGGTCTTGTGCGCACCGCCAATGCGCAGATTTATTTGAAATATTCGAGGGAAAAATCAGAATAGGAAGGCTGTGAGATTATCAAAATCAATCTAAAACTTCTTGTGAAGTACATTCAAAACCACAGCTTAAAAACTAATCATGTCCACAATAACTCCAATAAATTATTCTAACTTGCAAGAAGTGCTCTACAAAGCACTAGATAAATATTTATCACTCGAAGTGGCATATTTGATTTTAGCTTTGTGCATTACATTTCTCATATATTTATTCCATCGGCTCTACGTTGAAATGTATAAAACCGAAGGAAACGTAAATATAATGAGCAACATTGACAAGAAACATCAAGAGCCGCAATCTTTACGTATTCAATTGGGCAAGACGCCGACCAACGCAGCTATGTCACTGAAATCCCAGCAGAAGGAAATCCATTTCGCGGCACACGAGTCGAAGCACGGCCACATGGCGAAACGCTGCATCAAACTCCTCGACAATATGGGTTTGCAGACGAGAGCGGACGCAATCAACCGCCAGAACAAACCCTTGTGTACGACGCCATTCCATTTGGCCTGTTACGGTGGGAATATGAAACTGATGCAGTACATGATTGATCATGGAGCCGATGTGAATATTATTTCATCGTCAGGTGAGTTGCAGGTAGATTGCTCAATTCAGGGGCAAAGGGGGGGGGGGGGGGGGAGAGAGGGGAGGAGATTATTGTTTAAAATTAAGATAAAGCATATCAATCACTACACAGTTATAAGCTCATAAACTTCATTATGTTCAGTACTAAGCGCGCTGTAGGTATACTTTTTGAATACCTACTGACCTCTTGAAAATTAAGAAATCACTTTTTTGGGTTGACCGTCAAAATCACAGAGGTAAAATTTAATACCAGGGTAGGTAGGTACCTATACCTAACTTCTATTAAAAATAACAATTTAAATATGGTCATTAGAAAAACTCCCTTCAAATTTTAGTCACCCACCCCCTGACCCATTGTATGGATGGAACCAGCAGATAGATTATTATTATTTAACTTTCGAAGCACAAGTTTCGTAAGAGACTTTATAGCGAGTAAATATGACTTTCTTTCATAAATATCTGAACTTCCCATGTTTTGTCCATTTTGACTTTTGTCTCTGTGTAGAGAGACTTTGTGTTCAAAGTAACACGTTGAAGACTCCGCTGCCTTCTTTCTTAAGTTTGCTCTGGCGTCTCATTGGCACGAGAGGCAGTAATACGTTGAAGACAACAAACTGATGCCAAAAAGGCGACTAAAAGAAATCGAAATGGTCGAGCTTCACTGTTCCCCTGCATTCCAGGCGAGACTCCGCTTCACTTTGCCACCGTTGGTCTGATCCGCCACCAGCTGCCTCTGCGCACCGCCAAGCCGCTGCTGCACGAGCTGCTGCGCGTGGGGTGCGACATCAACGCCGCCACGCGCCACGGCTTCACGCCTCTGCACCTGGCGGCGCGGACCGGGGACGTGGAGCTCATCAGACTGATGGTCATGCGCGGGGCGCGCGCCGAC
Organism: Leuctra nigra; assembly: GCA_934045905.1. Classification (NCBI taxonomy): domain Eukaryota; kingdom Metazoa; phylum Arthropoda; class Insecta; order Plecoptera; family Leuctridae; genus Leuctra; species Leuctra nigra. The sequence goes on along the minus strand of OW203772.1, from coordinate 28,602,881 downwards.
GTCAAGACCACGTGCCACGAACAAACGCCCAGGGATGTGGCAGCAGCTGCAGGACACTGTGTGGCGGCACATTTCCTGCTCGACGTGGCTCGGTAGATGTTGGGAGGGTTTCATGACTTTATCTCTAGCAAGAACAAGATTTGAGACAATCAAGAAGTAGAACACACATTGCAAGCCCATTCGATTAAATAATGCCACACACTGGAGTACAATACAGCCTCAAGGTGTTAAATACGATCACTTTATTCTTACCTAATTTTAAAAAAATATACAAATTTAAACTAATAAAAATGTCTAAAAAACATGTTTTTTAAATTTAGTATTATTTTACGATTACTTAAGGGGGGATGCCCAAGTAGAGGTCTCCGATAGATATCTGAATAAATATGCTTATTTAATAGATAATCTCCTTGTGCACCATATAAACGCAAGAAAAAGTGGGGTAGCCGAACTAATTTCCAAGATATATCACTAAATTTGAGTTAGCCCTATCTTTAACATGGCAAGTCGAAAAAACACAGTAATTTTCCTCGTAAATATTAGATTTAAACTATTTTCCACCGATAGATTTTTTCAAAAAACTAATATCATGTGTATTGGACATAAAGGTATTTATTAAGATTTTTAAATTACACCTAGCCGTACGTTTTTAAAAGTTAGACGCCAAATTCTAAATAATTTTCCTATACCTCCCGTGTTAAAAGTTTCTCAGATTCTGAAAACATCATTTTGAAAACTCAATATAATTCGAGAGTTGCAAGTTACAAGACATTTTGATGAAACTTTTACATAAAAATATACTTGAAATGTTGAAAAAATTAATAAAAATTGTAGATTTCAACAAAAAATATTTTCGGAAAATCTACTTGGGCATCCCTCCTTAATGCTACATTTTGTATTTTATCACTTTGAGCTCGTAATGAACTCCAGTGTGTGTCATTGTTTAGTCTCTATGGTTTAGTAGAGTGAACTTGGAATGTGCGTTACTTCTCGATTATTTAAAATTCTGTTTGTGTGAAGAAATAAGTCAAAAACCACTTTTAAGAACTGCATTGACTTATGCAGGCCTTTTAAGAATAAGAAGAAATATAATATGTAGAATATAAGAAACAGGTTTAAGAAGAAACTAAGAAGAAAAGAAGAGGTTTCGGTATGATATCTGATGAAAGCGGTTTATCGAAATGTTTAGAGTGCACAAACGAGTTTACTGATCTCAACAATGTCACACGCTGGAGTGGATTCTGATCTCTGGAACTTTAAATAATTATATTGAAAGATTTCGAGTTGCTCCAGTTTAAATGTACCTACTCCATAAGAATTATTTAGTATCAGTAAACTCGCATGTGCAAAGTGATCGATTTTTAAAAAATTGATTCTGGAAAGATAAAATATTCGTCTTTACTTTTGAGTAGCACCAACTTGACCGAGACCTCTTATAAGATCTAGTATTTAAAAACTTTGTCTAAATAGGAGATAATTGAATAAAAATGAAAAATTAAGAAAATGAGGATTTAAAGTAAGTCGAAAAAGAAGAAAACTAGAAGAAACTAGAATACAGAGAATTTTTGTTTAGAAGAAGATTTGTGTGATAATTTATTTTTCAAATAAGTAGTGTCAAGGTTGTTTATATTTAAATAATAGTAGAATTGATACTTACCTAAAAACAATCACAACTTAATATTTATTTCCATTGTGTAAGATTTTTTTTTTAAAGTAAAATTAATTCCTAGCTATGTGTGTAAACCGTCGTTGTAAATATTTGTGCCGGAATAGAAAACTCAATCCACAAAGCACTGGATGAACAATTTCATGAAATACACTAGCGAGGATATCCACAGTTTAAAAGGAAGTTATCACTTGCGGTTTTTATCGTAATGAATATGTATTTAACACATTCTTTATCTATGTAGACGTTTAGTTGAAACAATCACAGAATAAACCCACAGAAATTCTAAGTCACTTGTATTTATTGTGTGGGTGAATTCGCTCTTGTATAATAAACTATACTTTGTCATCATTGCTAACGAATAGGGATTGTGTACTACTTATTTATTAAAAATATGTATTTAAACTTTATTGTCGGAAGAAAAATGCAGACTAAACTTGGTAAGTGGCACAGCACCGATATTGTCGGACAGAGAAGAGAAAGCCTGGTTTATAATTCCTGTAGCGATGTTTTAAAACCATTGTGTGCTAGAAAAAACACAATTTAAAGACTTTACAATTTTATGAAATATTTCGTATTTTTTTTACAAAAACCTTCATCAGCCGACCCTGATTGGTCCGTTGCTAGGCTCGTCCCCATCATTGAAGAATTGTAAACATGGCTTCACTCGGTTAAAAGAAAACACAAACAATTCATATTGTGGTTTTAATGAAAGTTTATTTAAAAGTACAGTCAAAACCAGAATGTAAGAACACAACTATAGATTAGCAATCGGAGACAGAATTTTCACAGAGAAATTCAAAGTGTTCAGCTGATTACAAAAATATAAGACTTCCAGTTTGAGTCGAGTTGTACGAAGAACAGAGACGCGTTCTCTACGTAGCATTGTCTTTCGCTTACGACAATAAAACAATATGAGCCAAAAGAAGATATGAAGATTTGAAAAGTTAGCCTCTAGCTCATCAGCACAACATGATTTTTGGTCCTATATATTTTCTTTTTAAAATAAACATACAGAATTATTTGATGTAAAATGAAACCTTTATCAGGTAAGTTCTCAAATTCCTTTCCTTTATCATGTACCTTATTATACCTTGGGATCCAGGGCTAAATATCTACTTTGTCGAGATTCTATCAAAACATATTAAATATATTTTATTAGCCTTTGCATATCTTTGCCGATTGTTGGATAATATACATAAAGTAATACTTCATAGTAATTACAAGGCATATAAAATAGAAGCAAATTATCAAAAACATTCTTTGGACGTGTCCGAATGCACCTGTCAACATTGCGATATTCATTTCCGTTCTTGTTTTGACGTCGCAATTGTTGAATCAAATAACGCAGTTGCCTGCAAAACGTAACGAAAAAGTAAGAACGAAAATGATCATTCGGAAACGTCCTTACACTTCACAATACTAGTTCTAGAACTACGTTTTACCAAAATCCGTTGTCATAAAAATAAAGAAAGCAAAATAGAATACTTGATATCTAATACAACTACAAGTTATTAATAGTAAAGTATGTTATTAGGCTAGATGCTATAGAAGCAAGCAAGATAAAGTGCGTACCCTACAAGTGTGGGACAGAAATTATCGTCATTCACTATAAGAATATTTCCTTGCTCATACGTTCTGACGCGGCATCGAGTGTGAAAGTGTGCGTTGGTCGACCGAGCGTTTACCAGACTCTCTGCACAGGGAAAACTGTTCCATACCGTTATATCGAGGTCAAATGTATAGAGCATCAAGTGGAAAGAAGAACTGACTTCACGGAAGAACGGCAAGATATGGGAACGTGAAGAAAACCGAAATGGTTTGTCCAAATTCCATTGCTTACGATATGGTATCGATTAGATTTAAAAAAATACACACCAAACCAAAGTCCAGTAAGTCGTAAACGCTCCTTTTAGAATCTCGTTTGAAACACATTTTTGTCCCAACTCTGATGCCCACGGTCAGAATATAAGGCCAAAGCTAGACAGTAAGTATTATTATAATAATATATAGACAGAGTGTACCTAGATTAGCGATAGTTCAGATTTGGTCCATGTAATACACTAGGCACGATTCCCTACAATGTGTCCTGCGCTTGATAGGACACAGTGGAGGACTGCGATTGAAAACCGTTCACTTTAGAAACAGATTTGCTCAACGAAAAAGAAGGCGAGGGAAGCCTGGGCTCGATCAAAGATTGCAAACTTATAGGAAATGACTTTGGTTATTAAATATATCAAAATCGATTTCTGTAAGCATGCGTGTTTTATTCTTTGTATGTTTAACAGAGGATAGAACAAAGTTGGTGGTTGATTGATTAATGTGCGATCTTTGATCGATCATCAGCGCGTGATCCAGGCTCGGTTAAGTGATTATTCGCTAAACGTCCGGAGAAGACTTCGCTGAAAAGTTGGTCGCGGAAAAACAGTCGTTTTGAAATTTAGATTTCTTGCAAGATATTAGACAAGAGTAGTTTTGAAAAAGAAACGAGTTATTTTAAAAACCTTTACGTCAATTGAGTGAAGTAAAATCGGGAGACAACAACGTAACATGATATGTCGAGCTAACAAAATAACAATATCGGAACCTCATTGGTCGTAACATTAGACCAATCACTTTGCCCGAAGTAACTGAGATTACACCACATTTTTTTAATACATTATGATTGTCAACTATTTTTTTATAATGATATATTATAATATATTATATTTATAAACGCGTAGAAATATTTTCTGTTTTTATACCATTTTAAAAATTGACAATAAAGCAAGGTCGTTCGGTCCTTTCCACAAACATTCTTTCAGTAACCCTGTTTGAATATTCTTTAATAATATTGAAATGTAACTGGTTTTAAAGCTATACACAATACTGTTAACACCCTACACTCCAAGCCTGATAGTAGTCTCTTATAGCGTAATAGTATAAGAACGTGATAGAAGGGGAGTGGACATGCAAGACTTCTCAAAGCTAGACAAATACTGAACCTTTCGAAGGACAAGGTAGCGACATTTGTGCAGAAGGCTGGAAATTAAAAACCGAGGTCGCGCAAAATTCTAACCTGATAGATTACGAAGTTCTGAATTTGATATTTTTAAGTTACGGAAACATTGAACGTCATCAGATTTTATGCGTTCAACGATTTGAGGAGAACTGCGAAGGAAAATTCTGATATGATTCGAAACGCTTTCGGCTTCTTTCGAAACCTGTAAAGTCACAAGTGAGAGAAAACTCAAAATATAATTATTAAAAACTTACAGCTAATAAATATATATAGTAATAAAAATAAAAGTTGAAGGGAAAAGTCACTAACTAACTCCTAGATTACACTTATTGATAATTTATAATAATGCATAGAAAAATGAGCTACGAATACTTTCATTAGAGGAATATCTGTAAGTGTTTTCATTGACATCGGGCTGCGTGCAACGGAAGACCGACGTTCTGGAATGGTCGAGGATAATTCATCCAGCCGTTCGTAAATGAAGGAAAACACATCCAACGTGTCCGTTTAAACAATAAATTAATAATACTTCGTCTTGATCGGACGTGCCGAACTCGCCGGCCAATCCATGTGCGTAGCGGTCAGTAAAACACACGAGCAGGAATCCACTTCGGACCCTCGCGTCCCATTTCCACGTATCGACGGTTCATTGGTTTCAAATGTAAATTTATTAGTATATATTGATTATCTATGAATTTTACTTTCTACGCAAAAAAAGGACATGACTTTTGGCAGCAAGATATTTCTCTTTTAAACCCGATTGTTGTTTACCAACAGCCGGAATATAAACAACATTGGGTTTTGTAATACTAGGATTGGGTCAAAAAATATTCAATATATTTTTTTCCTAACTCGACGTTATGATTTCCTTTTCTTATAAAAAGTCTCCAACTACATTCTCGTGTCAACTAATTATGCTTTAATATATTTTGTGTGCAAAATACTCTGGGCCAAGCACACAAGAACTGCAATACTGGCTAAGACGTACGCCACGCGCATACTGGCGTAGACGCAGACGTACGTAGCTTCCTCTCGTCCAACCCCGCCGCCCACGGAGAATCAAAACTCCATAGAAAATATTTTTACCGGTCCGATCATCGAATCGATTTGGTCTCAAATGTTTTGCGTCAACTTATATAAATGCGAGGACGCGATATTTTGTTTCTCTCTCTCTCTTAACTCTAGTTTACGCAAGCGAATGGTTAGGTAATAACTTAGTCGGCGGTGAACGGAGGTTAGATGCTGGACTTGGAGAACGACACTCGTAAGTGGTTCGACTCGCTGAGCTGGAAGTTGTGCATCTTCTGCGGACGGAACAAAACAAAACATTCGTCAGATCAGAAACACAAGGGAATCTAAAATGCTCACTTCAAATATATAAAATGTAGGGGTGTGCGAATATTCGAAAATATTTGGTTCAAATATTCGATTGGGTATTCGAAAATAAAATATTCGAAATTTCGAAAATTCGAAAATTTTCGAATAGTTCATGTCTTTTAATTCAAAATTATTCCGCCATTTCTCATATGGGAGTGTTTTTCAATGCTGCCAACTGCTGCAAAGTCTAAAACTCGAACCGGAAACAGTCGTGGCCGCCATTTTGATTCCGAGGGAATATTATTTGTAGGTTATTGTTCCTCCAGGTAGACCTTCCTCATACTCCTTTTGTTCCTGTTAATTTCATCTTTTGTGATGATTAGTGACAAGACAACAATATTATCCTTGCATATTACATCATAATCATAGTACATTCTCACTATGGCCATCTTTCATTCTTGTCATATGAAAACAGTTTGTTGCTTAATTTTTAAAAAAATATATATATTACGTATTTTAATTTAGGTTCCAATTATTCGATATTCGATTCGATATTCGAAATATTTTTGTCAATTATTCGATATTCGTATTCAAAGTCAAAAATCACTATTCGCACACCCCTAATAAAATGTTTAGGTCTACATTTTAAAGAGGAACTGTTACAAAAACTGTTGGAATGCACAAGCAAATGCCCCTAAAATCATTTGTCAGAATCATCAAAGACTCAACGGAATCTACATAAAAAACTCAATTCAAATAGGTACACAAAATGTATATAAAATGTCCACATTTTGAAGTGGAATTTTGGTAAAAACTGTTAGAATGTACAAATAAATGCCCCTAAAAATAAAGCCTATTTATACAGATTCTATTCCTTTTCTCAAGAATCTATAAAAATGGGCTCCATATATTGGGATAACTGTTAATATTTTTTCTAAATAGACCAAAACATAAACTAGTGGCGCCCTTAAAGCGAACTAAAAAAGGGCGTTTCACTATGTGTGACCACTCTTTAGTGCGCATGTTCCAAGTCACTTAAATGTCAATCTTAATGAGCTAAGTAAAAGTTATAATTACATCGCGAAATAACAGAAATTGATGCTTACCTCAGTATCAACATTCAAATACAATCGGCATATTTCAATTCAGCACATATTCATACACATTCTTGTGAAAACTAGATGTCTAAATTCACCAAAATCACCATTTGACATATCGCATTTGTTTTTATCACGGCCTTCTGAATCTTTTCTGAATTAGCTCATTCAGAAAAGGTTGCGATATGTCAAATGGTGATTTTGGTGAATTTAGACATCTAGTTTTCACAAGAATGTGTATGAATATGTGCTGAAATGAAATATGCCGATTGTATTTTAATGTTGACACTGAGGTAAGCATCAATTTCTGTTATTTCGCGATGTAATTATAACTTTTACTGAACTATCGTTATATGATTGACATATAAGTGCCTTGCCTGAATGTCACACATAGCTGGAAGAGAAAATGGCGGATTGGGCATGCGCGTTTAGTTTATGTTTTGGTCTATTGTGTAATTGATTGATTGTGATAAATTTGGAAGAGATAAAATTAATAATTATTGAAAAAAATCGAAATTGAAATTAAAATTGCACTTGGAATAGCCTTTGCCATTCCGTTCTCGGCTTCCAACAGTGCGTTGGTCAACTATCAGCTGAATCTACAATTGAGTGACATCTCCTCCGTGTGTATCTGCAGAGTGGGTTCGTGAATGTATCGCTGACATACAGTTGGTTTGTACTCACAATGAGAGCGGACACGGAGTCATCCATGGTCGGCAGCTGGATCAGCGCCATCTTTCTGTCTTTCCTGTGAACACGAGGACCAAGAGTTTACAATACAGATCAAATACTTCACCAGCACAACGTTACAGAATGTCATATCTTAAACAGACACACACACATTGTCAATACAGAGCAGATAACTGAGCTCTCTCATTGGCTGACACATGAGCATATGCAGGCTCCCCCCCCCCCCCCCCGAAATAAGAGCATCATCTAAGAAATCAGCACATTTAAAGTAGTACCCTCATTAGTCCACGTAATTCAAGTCAGTGACTCACAAATTAAATTACAAATCAATGAAATAAATATTTTACAACTATATTTTGCATTGTTGATGAATATCATAATATTACTTTGTAGAAATACGATATTTTATAAAGAATTTACAATTATTTTAATTAATTTCATGCAGTATGAATGAAGTACTTGATTTGATTTTAAGCAGTTTCTAGTAGAAACTGGCTAAATGAGTGTATTATTCTTGATTATCTCTTTATTTAATCCCGTAACCCCACATTTTTAAGCGGCTAAAATATTGAAAAAAAATCGGCCTTTAAAATGAAATCAATAATTTTACTATGTAGTTTATATTACGATTTCTACAGAAGATAAAAGTGTAATTTTTAAGCTTCATCATGTTATCTTATGGGAAATTTCAAGAATTCCTTTTAAGATATCTCTTAAATTAATCCCGTGACACATGTTTTTCTTTTCGTATTTGCAAATGGTATTGCTTGAGGCATATTTGAGGAAAGTTTGAAGCATTTTTATTTAACACCGACTAATGAGGGTACTACTTTAAAATAATGTGAACAAAACATTAAAAGAAAAAGGCAGATCATGGGACCTACATTTGCTAAAACTCTTACCAATTGTTGACATTTGTAATTTATATTTCCCAAAAATGCTACTCTAGTTTTGCACCAAATCGAATAACCTTGAACCAAAATGTTCTCTAGTGCTTCATCTGTAACCCCCCCCCCCCCCCCCCCCCCCGAAATGTCCTCGTGGGTATGGCCTTGGGCTGCCAGCTATAAGGTGGCTCATCCAATCGGGCATGGTCTCAGATTTTCATAATTTTTGTCTACTTATTGATAATCATGCCATACACAATCCCTGAAAAAATTAAACACTTCTCGTGTCTAGTTTTTGAGATAAATTGAGTTTTCTTCCCCATGTTATCTTATAGCAGACAGGTAAAATCGTGTCACATTTAGGCTAATAATGAAGATCTAATTTTTATGTAGTCCCAAATTTGATCAAAAAACTTTTTTTCTGGTAGATATATGGATATCCTATTAGGAAAAAAATTGAAAACAATACCAACGTGTGCTATTTTAGAAGTTATAAATCAAAAACGAAATGATTTTCCTATACCTCTGTGTTACAGTTTTGTTCATTCTCGGAAGGCAATAATTTGAAACCTCGCTGTAAGACAGGAGTTGCAAGTTAAATGACATTTTATGATTTGTTTATACTTAAATAGAGTTCAACTGTTGGAAAAAGTAATTCATGATGGTAATTTCAAAAAATAAATATTTTGGAATGTTCGATCGGTTGAGCCACGTTAAGAAGCTGAGAGTAACTGGACAGTGTTTCAGTCGGACTGAGGACCACGGCGTAAAGTGTACTCACGGGAAGAACTTGAACCCCTTGACCGGGAAGCCGCTGTTCTCAAACGCATCCTTGATCTCGTCCTCCGACACCGACGGCCTGAGAAGCAACAGGTTCGTTAGCAACACTCATACCTAGGCCATCAACAGGCTGATTCAGTTACAACACAACCTCATGATACTCGGCCACTGTCCGTGCAATCACAGGGCTTGAGTTTGACAAATGTGTACCTACTTACAAATATTTATAAGGGTTTCAATACTATGCTCAATTTTTAACAGTTGATTAGGACAATATTGCCACAGCAACAACCAATGACATTCATTGAATTACCGTTTAAACTTTCAACTCAACTATACTGGTTTTAGCAAAGAAATTAAACACTGGCCATAAGGGCGGTCATATTTTTTTCCCGCCAAAAGTAGTTTTGGAGCGGTTTTAAAGGGAAATTCGAAATATAAATTGCCATATTTGGCAATCGGTTATGAATATCGAAAAAGCAAGAAAGACATGACATGTATTGAACCTTTATCTACATTTTCATCGCTTACTGTCATAGCTTTGCTCCTACTATGTAGTCAGCATTAGCCGGGCACGAAAACGCTCCGTTTCTCGACCGTTTTTTATCGTCGCTCAAACGGAGCGTTTTCGTGCCCGACCAATGCTGGCCACATAGTAGGAGCAAAGCGATGAAAATGTAGATAAAGGTTCAATACATGTCATGTCTTTCATGCTTTTTCGATACTCATAAGTCATAACCGTTTGCCAAATATAGCAATTTATATTTCGAATTTCCCTCTAAAACCGCTCCAAAACTACTTTTGGCGGGAAAAAATATATGACCGGCCATAAGAATTTGGTAAAAAAACAAAATATGATAGGTAGTTATTCTTATTAGGGATGGCTCTAATTTAAATGATTCCGGCAAACTCAAACTGCTGTGCGATGGACCTGCGAATGTTATTAAAATGTACTTGTGTCATCCAACTGTGAAGTACACAGAGCTTGGTACACCCAACAAATCATAAAACGGTATTTGAACCAAACGGATTGGCAGCTTGTCAGGTTCCTTGACAATCAATCCTTGTTATTATCAATGAAATCACAGCTGACCTTCTAGAGTTAGATGATGCGTTAACATAACATAGACTTCATGGAATGATGCCATCAAACCTTTATCAGCTAATTAGTGTCTTTCAAATACCATTTCATCTATTGTCAAGTGTACATCTATTTGCGAGCATAGAGGCATGGTCAAAGTACCAGGCGCGGTTCTAGGGGCCGTCGCCCACCCAGAATCTTCTCTTCCAGTTATAATTTGTATCATGCTTTATTACAAAAAAACAATTTACAACAAAATTATATGTAAATTTGTGTTTAAAATCAACAAATTCTATATATTCTATAAATTCTATATATTCATATACCGCTGATTCTATTAACATATCAATAAATGGCTCTGAAACTAATGTTAACATTCTCAAGTACAACCAAAATCGGGTATTTTCCTTACTAAGCTAGATTAGGGGTCTGTTTTATATTTAATGTGAAGGTGTGTCTAAATTTAGTTTCAGATGCAAGGCAATATATTCCAAAAACATTCAAAAATGCTTCAATGATCATCCAATTTTCCAAAAAATCCCCGCGGGTCGGTCGGGGGATCTTGCCCCCCAAAACCCCCGCGGATAGTGTATTTCACAAAATCTTGTCTGCCCACCCACATTTTAGTCCAAGAACCGCGCCTGATAAGCACTCTACAATGTAACTCTGTATTTGAACCGCAAGATAACGGAGTTTAGACACTCACGGAATGTTTGAGAGGTGCAGCGTGGCCGATGGCGGGTAGATGTTCTGGTAGTTCTTCGAGCCGGGCTTCTTGAAGCGATGGAGACTGGAGTTGGAGAAGTCCTTGGTGAGGCCGGCGTCGGGTTGTCCCTCCTTGGGCAGCTGCACTGTCTGGTGCTTGCTCGGCATCACGCGGATCTGCTTGCCGAACACGCGGAGCTTGTCCATGTGCGTCATCGCTGTGGAACATACGTCACGTGGCGTTACACACCGTCAATGTCATCGGGAATCTAACTGGGCGACAGATGCTGTCAGCAGGTAATAAGTAATCACTACATTTCTTGATTTAATTCCTTATTTTATTTCAATCACTTCTGGTGCTCTTTTTAATATCTATCATTCACAACAATATTTAAAATACCTACGATTAAACTCTTGAAGAACCCCTGTCCCATCAAAATAAACAAGACTGAGGTACCTACCTTTGTTACCTTAGCAATCAGGAAGAGGAAAACTACCCTATAGGAAAGCCTCATGAAATTTTATTGCAGTAGATTTGTAAATATCAACCAAAAAAATATAGACAACAAACATACCTTATTACCCCAGAAATGTAATTCATTTTAATTCATATTATCAATTTCAAATGTCATCATGGCACATGGATATTTTAGAGGGAAGAATCCGGATTGTGATGTAAATTTGTAGGTGTTGTGCAAGGTATTTCCAGTCTAACTAGGTATGCTTATAAGCAGATATACACGATTATATCCCGAGGCTCTAGTGCCATCTAGTGTCATCGGCGGTTATCTATGCACAAGTATCGGTCAACTATTCACTCTGCGTTTGTTTACATAGCCAACTGATATATTTAACTGAATAATTCACTGCTACTGGACCATAGATCACAGCCGATGACGTCGCTAGAGCCTCGGGCATAATCGCTTATGAGCATTCCTAGTAGAATAAGACCTTCCTTGGGGAAGCCTCATGACATTTTATTGCAGTAGATTTATAAATATCAATAAAATTAATATAGACAACAAACACACTTATTACCCCAGAAATGTAACATTTTCATTCATATTATCAATTTCAAATGCCATGGCACATGGATATTTTAGAGGGATAAACGCCATGTAACTAGAATCCGGATTGTTATGTAAATTTAAAATTTTTAGGTGTTCCAACAATGTGTTACTGATACTTTATTGCCATTGGCAATACAAGAATTATGACCACAATATCAATTTTCTTGTTTTAAAATTAGAAGAATAGTAGGCAAGTCAAGTTTGAATAAATAATCCAAGAAATCCAAGAATAAAAATTCCAATCTTTCTTCATTAGCAACACATTTATTAAAATTATCTTAAGAACTGTTTAGATTCCTCTATTGGCATCTTCTTTAGAAGGGCTATTTGTAGGGGTGTGCGAAGGTGGATTTTTGATTTCGAAGTCGAAGTCGAAGATTTGACCTCCTAAAATTCCGAAGTCGAAGTCGAAGATTTTGACTTCACTCAAAAAAATCATAATTTGGAACAAAACATTAAAAAAACGTGTTTTACTGTTACTTCATCTACTTCACCTACTTACTGTTACTACTTCATCTTCGTTTTCGTCGGATAAATCCATTATATTTCTAAAATCTCCGAAAATAAACACGGCACATAACCTTTCAAGTAAGCACAGCGTGACAGCAAGCGTCAACGTTAAAACCAAGATGGCCGACCGCAAAAACTTCTCGACTTCGGAAGTACCAACTACACGAAAATATATTATTTACCTCGAAAGTCGCGCCAAGTTTGAAGACGCAAATCGAAGCTTCGAACATTTTCGAAGCTTCGTTTTTTGGAAAAAAAGGGTTCGAAGTCGAAGTCGAAGCTTCGACTTCGACTTCGAAGCTTCGACTTCGACTTCGAAGCTTCGATTATTTCGAAGCTTCGCACACCCCTAGCTTTTTGGCTATAAATTGTAGTCTCATTTCACTTGATACGAGTAAGAAGAAAGATAAGAATATCCATCCAGGACAGTCAAACTATTGAACTTTCCATCTACATTGTTGCGACTTGGAATAGGCCAAGTTCAACTCACCTAAATGTGCCTGGTGGGGCTCGGACATCTGAATCAGCGCGCTGTCCTTCTTGTTGTACAGAATCTTAACTCGCTGGACGTCTCCGTACACGCCTGTATGACATACGCACAGTCAGCCGACATACGCACACGCATACAGCGCTCTCAATGTACACTGTACTCCACCCTCAAGCACACAGTCAGACAGCATTTCGCTGCGTAAAGGCACGAATCTTCACAGACTTTATGCATTTTGCCGAAACATTAACATAATTTTAAAAAATCAGATATAAGCGACCCTTTCACGCTGACTGGACTAATTAAGAGGAAAACGGAAGCGAGCGGGAATCGCACGGTTCGTCAGAGCGTTTTTTGAAATTGTGTCTTCCCACTTAAATATTTTAAAAAATCAGATAGTAACGACCCATAACAGCTTAATAGACTAAATAATGCCGCACACTGGAGTTCATTATGACCTCTGGTGCGACCTCAAAGTGTTAAATACGATTATTTTCGATTATTTTAATAAAAATATCGTATTTAACACTTTGAGGTCGCACTAGAGGTCATTATGAATTCCAGTGTGCGGCATTATTTAGTCTTTTAGGCTGTTATGGGTCGTTACTATCTGATTTTTTAAAATTATTAAGTGGGAAGACACAATTTCAAAAACGCTCTGACGAACCGTGCAATTCCCGTTCGCTTCCGTTTGCCTCTTAATGCCACATACTGGTGTACTTGATGACCTCTGGTATGAGTTCTAAAAAGAGGTTCTTTAAAATGTCATAAATGTACTCCAGTGTGTGGCATTATTAAGCTTAAAGTGTCGCTTAATATCTGATTTTTAAAAATCTGTTTCAAGACAAAAAACTAAAAAAAGGTGTGAAGTGAAGAGCTAAGAATTTCCCGTTACATACTGGAAAATATCTGTATTGATATTTATAACATACATCAATAATTTTTAATAGATGGCTGGATGTCAATCTAAGAAAAGCATATTTGAACTGTATATTTGAAGGTCGAGTACTCTTTTGTGGAATAGATTTTAGCAGTAGCCTTTTTATATTTATACATGTACTGGGATATTTTCATCTTGTTTTAATAACAACAAATAGATAAGCCAACAGTTCCAAATGTAATCTTCTGCAGGACAAAACTGACAAAAAAACTTGAGTAGGTATAACAGTTGACATTTTGATGACACATCCCATTAAATGTATAAATATGGACAATAATCATGGAAGCTAATAAAACACAACTACAATAGTTTTAATTGCTTCGTCATTTCGGTGCAGAACATCATGAAAAGTGTGGTTCAAACAGTTCACATTTTAGAGACAAACATCAAATACGATGAACAAACGGTTTCAAAACAAACGGGCAACGGAATACGAAACAAACAAACAAAATTAAGTGTGGAGAGAAATGGGACAAAGCTTGGCATAAAAAATATGACAAAAAATCATAATACCTGAAAAATAGAATAGTATTTGGATAGATTCATGAAAAGGTAAAACTTTTATCCAATCTATAATCTTCAGAATATATATTCTTGAAGTTTATGGAGAAAATACAAATTAATTAACGTTATTTCTGAGGATTAATCAGTGCCCTTTTGGTTCCTAATTTGGCAATGTTGAAGAATAAACAAAATTCACTCATCTAGTAATTTCTTAACTCTAAAAGTTTATTTCACACTACGACGGAATAAATGAAGTTGTAAAATAGGTTTAAAAAAGACAGAGACGGATGAACGGACGGTAGAGTCGACTACGAAAGCAGGGCTTGTAGAGTTCAAAGCTATGTAGTGAAACGGAGAGAGAAACAAACAAAACTGAGAAAATTAAATAATAAACAAAGCACAAAGCAGTAGAGTTGAATGTTGTGAAGTCAAGAGCTAAAAATAATTAAAATTAGTTGAAAATAAGAATATTATATTTTATTACTCCAGCTCAAAATGTTTTGCTTGATGATGTGAATTAATAATAAATATATGAATCATGAAAATAAGCATGTTATTTCTATTAAGTACAACTTAAGACACCTACGTCCACAAAATGTGAAAGGAGCAAAAACACCGAAAACGTCACAATATCGTTAAGTAAAAGCAAAATAAAAAACAGTGTAGAAATGCTTGACTTTTCTTTTTCCACACATAAGACATTAAAATTTGAAACTGTAATATTGGTGGTGATTTACCAAGAGAAATGTGATATCAAATCAAATAATAAAAATTTTCAATCAAGAATTCAATATTTCTTTTGATTCACTATCGGCTTGTGTGGTAAAAGAAAATCAAGTGTATTTCTAAGTTACAACGGAGTACAATGTTTAAGAAGTAAAGTAATGCTTTGAATGATGAAGGTTGACAATTCAAATTGTTCTAATTAAAAGTAGTACTCTGGTGTAATTTAGTAAGCAGCTGTTGAACGCAATATGCAGAACCAATCGAAGGAAAAACTAAAGTCGCGATGATGCCTCAAGTGAAGCGATAGTTTTGGTTAGTTTGGAGCCGTTAAAACAATAATCAAAATGACGACAGATGAAATTAATAATTGAAGGCTCTATTGAAAGAATATGATAGATGAAATCAACGATTGGATGATATTGGTTCAGAGCTGCGCGAAATAGCTAAAAACAGAATTAACAGGGTTAAGAGTGTTCAGAAATGCAGCAATATAAAATGAAAGAATTATTAGAGTTTCGGCATTTTTATCAAGAGAAGGAAAAATGATTAATTGGTATTAAATGAATGAATGTCAGATAGTTGGGCACCAGTTGAAACATTTCTGGCGTAGTATTTAATCTTTTTAAAAGGTTAATATGAAAAATGATTTTATGAAGCGGCACGAAAACGGAACACTCTTAAAAAAACGTAGCGAGAATCAAAAGTAACAAAAACGTTGAGTGGTGCATAACATACCAAACAGAGTGAAGAGAGCATCGGGAGTAATGGTCTACGAAGACACAGGCAGGCGAATAGATAGCGGAAGAGTTCGTCGTGAGTAGAGTTGGCGACACAGTGCGGACCAAGAGAAGGTATAGTTGTCGAGATTATCGAGAAATAAAACAGAGAAAACAAAGATGAATATAATTAGAGGGGCGGTTCTTCGGGGCCGAGAGAAACAAGCTTCCAGTGTCGGGGAAAGACTTTTAGAAAGATTCCGGTTACTTTTTTGATGAATGGAAGGGTTTAAGGTCACTAAAAATGAGATAATTGCAGATTTTTGGATTAGAATATAGGGCTATCAAATATTGGGCAGGTTTGTAAGATTTTAAAAAAAAAGTGCAAAATCAATATTTTCTAATTTTAAAAGTAAGTTAATTTTGAACCATTTCTGCGTCTCATTCCCGTTTTGACATGAAGGAATGTATGCGATTAGAGAATAAAAGTACAAAGGATAAAAGCAACTTGACATTATTTTCAATGTTCTCATTCATTTAATAAAATAGTGAACAAGTTCTATTTAGAATGCTGTGAAAAGGAAAGCAGTCTTCTTAGATTGTAAGCTCTTCCCCGACACTGGGTTATCAGTGGATTGTCATTGGATGCATCAAGCAAGGCAATGTCTTCCTAATCATTCTATGTACTTCACGGGTCAACTGTAGAGGTCACGACTTAGAAACTAACTAAATAATGATTGCTTCTCGGCTGAGGGAAATGGATTCGGGAGTGAATTGAACCGGTGCGTTAACACCCGACCCAACTTGATAAACATCTTGAGTGGAGACTAAGAATAGACTAAGTATCTATAAACTAAACTAATATAATGCATGGTGATTTATGTGCCAGCTCAGCTAAACTACTATTGACTTAACATAAAGCACTGAGTAAAGAGTGACTAGTTAGCAATACGCAATAAAACTAAATTCCAAGTCATAAAAACTTATTTGCACCATGAATCAATCTACGGACTGAATTTACGAGGCAAACGCCAACATTATTTTAAGTGTTCCACATTTACAAAAATAGACTAGCTGAATGTATTCACTGTTAAAACTGAGCCCGGCTAAAATGTTGCAAAGTTTCGCGAGTGAGAAACTTTTCAACTACTCCGAAAGCGGATGTCATCCGAAGTGAAGGGGAAACTAAACAGCTGTCAAGTTGGCAGGCCTGAGTGTCAAGCGAGCTCAAACATTTAGGGCGGTTTTACCCTTGGATTCTGTTATATGTAACTAAAAGGGTTGGAATATTTATTAAGAGCAGATTCCTTGAGGGCAAGGGAGAAGTTTGTATAAGTGGATTATTTGAAACTTGGTTTTAAAACATACATAATAAGAAATTATAGTTCTGTCTTTAAGGTACCTACCTAGGTATTACAAAGTATGAAATCATCCTATTACAATACGTTTCAAATAAAAATAAAAGCAAATTTAGAATGTTGAAATTAATTAAATCTTGGGGCAATGTGCCGCATTTGCTAGAGGCCCAATACCCTTCTTAAAGAAGTGGAGCTATGGTAGCTTTGGCTCGGGCGAGAAGAACATAAAACACTCAAGTGATTTAGTTATTCAAGAATTACGACCTGCTGGAAACAATTACTAAGCCCTTAGATAATATATCTACCTACACTACCTAATGAGAGCAAAGGCGTAAATTAATTACGAAAAATAAGTTAAGACAACGTAATGAAGATGTAAACCGTTGATAATTGTCAAAGGTAAATAACAGAACACAAGTCATTATTATTTAGAAAATCAAATCATGTGATTCAAACGCTAACGTCTTCATAATCTCAAAGTGATCTATTAAGACGGGGAGAAAAGAGACAAGTACTTAATTCTCTTGGAGCTTCGTTATGTTAAAGTCATAAAGACACCGCCTAAACAGAGAATAACATCCCAAGGTTCGCTGCATTCTCGTTGCTTCATTCTAACCGAATTATAATAAATTCCATACAAAATCTGAGCGCTCAAAGCGGGTTGCTGGAGTTTGCCGTCAGACTAATTGTGTCTAATTAATATTTAACTAGTTGTCAGGAGACAACGTCATAAATAAGTTGGGCTCGGCGGGAGTTAGCCGAGTGACAGAGACACTTCGCAGGCGACGGAGAGAAATGTCAGTTAGATTTCACTGCGGACATTTGGGCTCTAAATCTGGTGGCTGGAAAGATGCTAAGAAATGATCTGTGGAACTTTGCATACCTACAGAATTATTACGAGAGAAATGTTTAAACTGAAAGCAGGTTTATTATGAGGAAGTTTTTAAATAATAAGGTCTACTTGCCGAATTTTAATTTATGAAAGTTAAGTTTTATAATTATAAGACACCTAGCTGGGAAGTTTATAAGCAGCAGAGGAAAATATGCAAAACTTTCTTTTACTTTATTTAATTAGTGAACATATTTTTGCACCACAGCAAGACAAGAAAAGGGTTTTAATTTCATCTTTTTAGTGTTGTTTTTAGCACCATTCTTCCACTAGGCTAATGGCAATGGATGATTATGATAAGGATGGACAGTGGGAAGGAAGCAGTCGTGACCTATCAGCAGGGACCGTCCCCGCATTTACCCCTCGCCTGACACGAATAAGGTCGGCCAGTCATTACGGGCAGTGGGGATCGAACCCGGGCCTCCGAGAAGGATGTTCTTCATTCAGTGTTGCAACATGGTGAGACAACTTTAATTCATATTTTCCAGGATTACTTTAATAGCAATCCAAGAAAACGGTATTGTATAACTCATAAAATTGCAATCCAGTAGAAGAAAGATAAGCCATCGTACAACTCTTTCTGTTCTCCTATTGACCAAATACATTTCGGCGTAAAGCCAGTGAAATGAATTAAGTCAAAACGAAACCAAAATAGTCATAAGGCGCTTCTATAATTTTAAAAACCCGCTTCATCCAGAATCATTCTGTGGAGAGTCAATCCACATGGCCGTATATTAGAATAGCTATCGAAAGGGGCCCTATGCGATGTTCGAACGACCCCGTGTTGCCGCGGCAACGAGGACTCACCTCCTCGTTGAGGTTGCTGACGAGGAGGACGCAGCCATTGCCGCCGGCGATCTGCGCCATCGAGCCGGCGAGACGGATGCCGGCGGCGCCCAGAGCGTTAGCCGCGCCCCCGGGCATCTGGAAGCCGGCCAGCTGCATTCCTGTAACATGGCAGAACACTTAGCGCTTCGTAGATTCAGCTGCGTCTTAGAGGAAGTGCTTTTCATTCATTCTGCGTGCCACACTTTCATAATCATGCCATCCATCAACAATGACTGATGTCAAGAAATACAGTTATATTGAAGTATTCTCTTACACAATGACTCATGTCACCATTACAAATATGATTAAGTCAGAAATACTGGTTTTGAGCTCACCTCAAGAATCATTGATATACATCGGGTCTTCAACCTACCTCTGGGGCTGGATTCAAAAAAGGTTTTAAGCCATATTCCGGCATAACTTTATGCTAGAATGACTACCAATATCTCTATTACATGTTAAAACTTAGTATTTTATTATTATTAATGGCGATTTGTACATTTAAATTCATAGAGAGAATTAGATTTTTTTGGTCATAAAGTTATACTTCTTTGTGAATCCAGCCCCATGCGGTACAGAAATTATCATAAAATCTTTCAGAACTCACTTGGAGGAGTATTTTGTAGATTTCAACAAGAATGTTGCCTTATTTCAGTATTTAATTTAGTTTGTAACATATTGACCAAGGTTTGAAAAATCTACACAGCAGAAAACTTTCTTTTCGAAAATATTTATTACAAATATTTCATGTGTTAAAGCTTTAGCTTTGTGAATTTCATTATAAACAACACATTAATTGTATTGAAATTGCATACTTACAATCTTATCTAAACAGAGGACAACTAAATAAAATGACCTAGTACTAAAACATGCATAGAAACAAGAGATAAACCAGAACCTGAAGAGAAAGAGAAAAGAAATGAAAAGTAAATACACAGAACAACGCTGGAAGAAGAGAAGACTCGTGAAGCGCAAGTGGAGAGAGAGAGAGAGAAGTAGCTAAAACACCAAACATCGAGTGCACAGAAGAGAGACGAAGAGATTCGCACACCGGCAGTTTTAACCTCACTTTCACAGCTCCTCGGGGCAACGACAACGAAATCATTTCAGACACGTCATGCGATCTGTGTGGACGTGAAATCATTTCGTTTTCGTCAGAATAGGGGCCAGAGCAGAACATTAACATCATTGAAAGACTAAAATAAGTTTTAAGCAGATAATTTAGGCTTTCCCACAATTTACTTTCAAATCAAGTTAAATCTATATTCATGGAAGTTTCCGGAAACAATGTCTACTTAAAATCCAACTGATTGATGAAAGTTCAGCCATATTTTGTCAGGCTGAAGAAAATCATCATCAAAAAGTCAACTTTCAAGTAGCACATACCCAAAAAATACGAAAATCATATTAAGGTGATACTAGCGCTCGGCCGTTTTAGAAAATTGAGAGAGAAAAATTGTTTCATAAGTGAGTGTAACTTTTACAGGATGTTCACATGATCAGTCTGATTGAATATTAGTAGCCCTTTTTAATTTTTGCTTATTGCATCGTTAATTAGGCGCCGGTTATTCAACAAAACCGCGTAACACGATGAAATTTGCGATACGATTGGAGACCAAACCCGTTAACCAATTGATCTCAAATTTTAATCATGATTAGATGAAAGACAAACTTAGGGTTATCACTTGGCACATTTTTGAAATTTTGTTTTATACAGCGCCTAGGGAGACAAGAAAATAGCTAATTTTTCACCAAAAATCCACTAACTATTACTAATTAACGAAAGAAAAAATTAAAAATGTACCAAGGGATAACCCTAAGTTTGTCTTTTATCTAATCACAATTAAAACTTCAAATAATTTGGTCTACCCATTTCGTCTCCAATCGTATCGCAAAAAGTGTCTACAAAAAGCAGCAAAATCGCTTGCGCTTACAGCACCTTAACTTCTTTGAATTTCTTAGTTAAAGAAATTGAAACAAATTACTTTTTTGGACCATATTGGTGATCAGCCAATCAGATACTTCAAAATGACTGAAACCTTTAAAGTGAAGACAAAAGTTAACAAAACGGCATGAATTTTATCTTGGTAATCGAAAGTGTTTATAGCCCCGTGTGGTTGTCAGGCGGTGAAAGGGGCGGAGTCTGTGAAAGTGCGCTAGACCGCTTGCGAGGCCGCGCGGACAACGCACCTCCGAGGCCCGGCACCGAGCTGCCGTACGGCGACGACAACGGAGAGCCGAGGCCGTGCATCGCGGCGAACGGAGACGCCAGAACGCCGGCACCTGCCGAGGAGAGCAGAGTCAGCATATTCGAGTCCCCGCGGTAGCCGTTGGCTAAGAGGACCGAGCAAGACATGTAGCTCGTACAGGTTAGACATCAGTTCAGACACGGCATCAAACACACAACACTCCATGATACGACACACTCATGGCCAAAGCCGGTTGTACAATGTCCCAATACAGTTTGCGGCTGGATTATACCTTGGCAACAGCCAATGAAACATGACATTTTAGACTGTTTAACTGTTTAGACAGTTTAGGCATGATATTTAACTGTTTTAGACTGTTTAGACTTTATCTAACATATTGGGACATTGTAGAAAATCATAAGTCATACAAGATACTCATTATTGTTGAGAATTATCCTCATTAAGTACTTCCCGTACTTGTTCACATTTCACAAATATTAATAACTGCATAGTATTAACATAACCTACTAAGTGGAATTATAAATACACAAAAAAACTTATTATGGCCCTTATTTATTTATTATACCTATTACTTTTATCATGTATAGTCAAGGAAACTAGATGGTTCATATTCTATCTCTCTCTGCTCCATATAAAAACATGTTTATGTTATGGGTCAGAGAGAGGCAGAGTATGAACCTTCTAGTTTCCCTGACTGTACTAGGTACCTACTTCGAAAATAGGTACACAGTTTGTCATTATGTACTCCATTATTGTTGGGAATTATCTGCATTAAGTAGTTCCCTTACCTACTTGTTCCCATTTTAAGAAATGAATAACTGCATTGCATAGTATTAACACTAGTACCAACCAAGTAGAATTATTTCTCAACAAAAAATAAATTGGTACCTACCTAATCAATTTTATAAATTCCTTTGTCTGTACTTACTACTCAATAGGTAAAAAGTTAGTCACTGTATTAAATTTTAATACTTATTTCATATTTAATAAATTAAATGTAGGTGAATAAATACTGCAAAGTGAAAAGATTTTCCTCCAAATATACATAACAAATAAATAATTTTGATCAACACAGGATAATAACACCACAAATTTATAATTTATAAAAATAAGTTTCTATTATACGGGTAAAACGCAAGGAATTTCATTATTTTAATACATTTAAGGAATTACTTTCATATTTCTTCAAATGGATAAAACACTTCAGCATTGACTTGTGAGTACCTAAGTTGTGATGAATTTGTCTTGAAAGCAATTCATAAAATCACTGGAGTAGATTGACTAAACCGTGCTCGACAATCTCGCCACATATCAAAACTACCCAACTAATCCAATCATTTGGATTGGCTCAGCTAAGCTCCTGATCCTCCATTCATGACGCGAAACTAAACTCCGTGTCTTTACACTCGTCCCGAAGTTCCTTTCACATTCATAAAACAGCTCAAAGAGCAACTGGAGTCGCAACATTTACCAAGTCCTCAGGTAATCAACAAACTCCAAGGCAAAAAACAAATTAACAACTCCCCAAAGTTTCCCCTCCCTCGGGCTGGGGGGGGGGGGAGTTATTCAACTCCAGTTAGGAAAGGGTTCAGTTTTTCTGACGCGGTGATTGGTTAATTTGCATGTCTTTTAATCTTGAGTGGATTCATCTGACACAAACTCGAGGTATATTTTGAAGCAGTTTGACAGCTACAATTCATAGTTTGCTCGAGCTTCTTTTGTTTTACATCAACAATGTAAAAAAGTATGTTTCCGGCCATTTTGGTGTACAGCTGTCAAGTTGATTTAAACTAATTATTATCGGTTTGTTGAAGATATAGTTTGTAAATGAGTGGTTTTATAGCTAAAAGAACTTCTTCTGCAGCCTGCAATTGCACAGGTAACCATAAATAGTATCAAAAATATACTGAAAAACAGATTGACTGCCGTTCTGACATGTTACACCAAGATGGCCGCTCAACAATGAGATGATGTCGCGAGCAAACTATGAATTGACAAACTCAATCTACATGAAAAGGCTCCACTTCTCGTAATATTATTAAGTGTAACAGAATTCCACTTAGAAAGCCTTCAAAGCTTGGCAAACTTAATAACGTACTGAGAATTGAAGCCTATTTATGTAGATTCTCTTATGCCCGAATAATAGCAAGAACTGATTTGATTAAAATGTAACAAACGTCGATTAAGAATTATTTGTGTACATAGTAAATTTAACAAAGAGCACAGATTATGAAAGCTGCTGTAGATATTATCTCTTCTAATGCAAGAAACTTTTCTTCTTCTTTATTCCCCCCACCCCCCACTGAAGTAGGCAATCTCGGCGGGGTTTGAGGGGAGGGGGGAATTAAAACAATGAGTGAAAAGAAGTGTGGTAAATTGAAAAACTCCGTCGGTGGGAATTGACGGTATGCAAATAAAACCCATTCGGATGATCAATGCGACAATTGTTGACGACGGAGAGAACTGAAATTAAAAAGTGTTTGTCTGGCGGAGGCGAAAACTCTAGAGGTTTTGACAATAGGACTTGTCATTAGGGTAATGTAAATGCAACAAAACACCTAAGTAGTTACCAATTAGGAGTACATTAAAACCAAGAATCTGTGAAATTAATGTCGTCTTGGGAATTGTGTGCATTTAAGATTATTCCGTTTCAAGCACTTTTGTTTGACAATAAATATGCTTACCATACCACTTTTAATAAATACTAAGGATAATTCTCAACCATAAACATAATATCTTACATGAAATAGAATATACACATCAAAATACAATATACTTACTTGATTATTGATTAATAGCTTAGTATTAGTTATTTGTACCAAAATTGATTATAACTTGTTAAAAAAGTTGGACACCAAAATCTAAATATTTTTCCTACTCCACTTGTTAAAATTTCCTGATCTGAAGACATAAAATTGATAAGTCGAGAGTTGCAAGTTACAAGACATTTGTGGCTCTCAATAAAAAAGTTTTTAGAAAACTCTTTTGTGCTCTTGACGACCTTGGGTGTCATTCCTGTACGTTTTAAGTCTCAAAAATTTGTTTACTGTAATCAGCTGAACAGCTGATTACTGGAACAGCTGAGAACGCGTCACGCTGATTGGTTGAATATTTCGTTCGTGATTGGAGAAGCGGTTCATTTGAGACAAGACTTGCGAACACTAAACTGGGAAGACGCATATCCCCCACGAAGTGGGTGTTATAATCCTAGCTGTAATGTTAATATCCATAACAACGGTTGCTACTCTCTTAAAGTTTACGATAAGCGAGAAAAATCCCCATCCCTGGTTATAAGCACCATTATTTCAAATTGTTTTTCAAATTTTAATGTTTAATGTGTTTATTTATTTTATATTTTAATGTAAACTTGTTGAGCGAGCGAAGCGAGCGACTCCATTTGGCTCTTTTAGCACGGACCTCTGTTTTTTTTTTTGTTTTTTTTTTTGTTTTTGTTTTTGTATGCTAAAGGAAGCAATGGAAGTCGCACCGTTTCACCGATCGACCTGAAATTTTGCACACATGTAAAGACAACCTTCTCTGTTTGCAGACCCAATTTTTTTTTGAAATCCATCCATTGGTTCATTGTTAAAATAAGTATCTCCTGATAGCCTAAAAAATGAAAATGGTCTTCGAGAAATGTGATCAAACTCATATTTAGCATGGTCAGTAAGACCAACAATGTCACTTATTTTACAAATTTTCAGCCGAATCTGTCAAGAAAGTATGCACTTATTGACATTTTTAATAGCTGTCAGAAATGAAACATTGAAAATGAATGTCTTTCCAATGCAACTGAATCTGATTTGCTTTAGGTACAAGAGTGTTTTGATGGTATGTACAGTTTTTTAGTGAAAAGCAGATATTTTTATGTTTATTGAGTTGATCAAATTTGAATAATTCAATTTGGATCATAGTTTCCAACAAATCATTTCGAGTTTTTAAGGACCTTGATTGTCTTTTCGTCAATTCGTAGTTCTAATGGCCGTGCCTCCCGTGTTTCTACTTGGCTGATTTTGCATCCAGGAGGGATTAGAAACATAAGCTCACATTTCAATAATATCATTGAGTGGCGTTTGTTCTCTTCTAGCGTTCACACGTCATTCCAAATCTCTCCTGCATTTTGCTTCTTTTCGTTGATAATTTTGGCAATTTGGTGTACTTTGTGAAGGTATTAGTAAAATTGAATCGCTTTTAAAGCATAGATATTAGGTATCTACAGTTTTTGTCCAGGGGATTGATTATTTCAAATTATTTTCTTCTTGGAAACGTTGGATTTATTCCGTTTCTGAGCTTCTGTCTAGCCTGACATTTCCTTGAAGGTTGCTATTTTTTTTTGAAAGTTTTGATTCATTCAGTTCAAAACATTACGTTGTCTTATTTTAATTGTGGAACGTTGGATTCATTCCGTTTCTAAACTAGGTAGTTACTATTTTACCTGATCCGTTTTTTGTGTGGAACTTTGATTCCTTTCGCTTATTAGTTGAAAGGTGATTACTTTATTTTCATATTTGCGAAGTTTTGTTCAAGATTCATTTCGTAACATTACGACATTGAATACATTAAGGCCCATGCACAATTGACATAACCCGCAGCCGCAACCCGTAACCCGCAACCGCAACACGCAACCCGTATCACAATCTGTTCACAATTGACATAACCAAGACGTTACGGACCAAAGAAACCAAAGCATATAGAGTGAAAAAATATGACGCACACATCACGGCATCATTGTTCGCAAGGCACGGCTTCCTCTTCGTCAGACTTAAATAAACAAGAAAAGAACGAAAAATCCAGGAAAAATAATGACAACACAGTTTTGACGGCTGGGTTAGGTTATGCTGTTGTAAGTAGAAGCTAGTTTGACTTTGATTTTAACCTGTGATATTTGTCTATTTCCGTTTCCGGTTTTGTTATCTCATTCTGATTGGCTGCCCGTCAGAATGTGGGCGTGGCCTGACGTAGCTTACGTAAAATTGTTGAATCTTGGTCAAGTCTTGCGGGCTACGGGCTACTGCTGCGGGTTGCGTGTTGCGGGTATGTCGATTGTGCGCGGGTGCATTGGTATGCATTGTTTCAACTTTTCACGCAGTTGCGCTTACGGGTTGCGGCTGCGGGTTATGTCAATTGTGCATGGGCCTTTACGTCTTTGAGCACACATTTCGTCCATTTCAAACATTGATCACACAAATATTATTGTACTTTAATTAGGTAGGTACTCTACTTCTTACTTTTTCATTACCTATCTTATCCCTATTTAAACATGCCGAAAAATGGAAAGACTTCTGCTAGAATGAAAGCCATAAAGGCGAAAAAGCGTCTGCGTGAAATTGAAGATCAAGAAACTGACGAAGCTAAATCTAAAAGGTTGAAACAAAATGTCGTTAATAATAAAGCATCAAGGAGCAAAGAGAGCCCCGACCAGGAGGCCAATTCCTGAGATTCACGTTTTGAAACCGTGTCACGGTTTCATTGTTTAAAACGTAAAAAAGTTGAAGGCTAACCGATAGTTGTCAACTGTTTCCAGTTTTATAGCATGTAAACGTAAAACGGTTTCAAAACGTGAATCTCAAGAATTGGCCCCCAGACTGCTGCAAGGAGATACTCAAACAATCAACGCAATACCCGCTCTCGTGCAGCGGGTATTGCCGATTGACTGACCAACTAAAAACTTCGCATGGTAATTGGTAGCAACATTTAAGGTATTTTTGCCAATTTTCAGTCTAATTTGTAGTTATTTTCAAAAGTTTTTGTAATTTTAGGGACATTTTGTGTGTTGGCTGTCAAATTCACGGCGACTTCGAATCTTCAGTTCAAGGCAAGGTAGTTAGAGCAGAAAGTTTCAAACGAAATGAAACTAATAATGACCGTTTAACAGATTGATCTGATATTGTGTACACAGTAATATCATATCATATGAGTGGTCCCAGGTATATTGTTTGAAGGATATCATGTGATTTTTGAAACTTAACAAGGAACCGTTCAATCAAAGGTTTAATCGATCAACTTAAAACTTAGCAAGGTTATTGGGACCAATATTTTTGGAAATTTTGGAGATATTTATACAAGTCTGTGACGAAATTCAAGAATTATTGGCTTTTAATGACATTTTCGATAGACATAATTTCGGTTCGAGGTGTTGCGTGTATCCGTGCTCGCTCATCAACGCGTTACTCAGAGCGTTTTCCTAGTTATCTTGTTGTTATTTCTTCTGCATGTCAGCGTGAGTGTCGTACCTGGTTGCGCCAGCCTGCCTGCCGCCTGGTCCTGCGCCAGCGCCCTGTGTCGTCCCTGCGCCGCGCCCTGCGCCATCAGCAGCTGTGGCAGCAGGTCTCCGCCCAGCGCCAGCGTGGCGTCCAGCCCCGGGTCCCCGGTGGCCAGGTTCGGGTTCGTGTAGTCGCGCGACTTGTCGTTGTTGTACTTCACGTTCAGGCTCGACAGCTTCGAGTACTCGATGCGCAGCGTGCAGCACGAGTTGTAGATGTTCTGGCCGTCCAGAGACTGAGGAGAGAACATCACGCATTGGAACAGATGCACGCGCTTTGGAACAGATGCACGCGCTTGTTTCAGGGAGAAGATTCCAACATAAATGTATCAATATTGTCAATAAATAATAAAATGGTGGATGAAATATCATAAAGAATGTAACATATTAAGGCCGGGTAGGACCAACTCTAGATTAAGTTAACTATCGATGGTTAACCAATTAATCAAGTTGGCGCGAATTCCACAGCCAATAAGATTCTCTCATTTCCACTAACCATCGATAGTTAACTTAATCCAGAGTTGGTCCTACCCGGCCTAAGGTAATTAGGTACCTAATTGTTTTTCCATACATTCGGGGGTCTGACAAAATTCCATTAATATATTTTTTACATTACTTTTTCTTTATAAATTCGTTTTTCTTATTTTTTGTATGTTAAATTATATTTTTTTTCTAATTAAATTTGTTGGTGTTAACGTATTTTAATTTTTTAATTCAATCAACATCAACTAATATCCCTGTTCACATAATTAATTTTGTAGTTTATTTATTTCATTATTATTACTATTTGTATCACGAGAGAAAAGTATTATAATCCACACAAAGAGGCTTCATTTGAAGCTCGAACAGCTACAGTAAAATTGTGAAATGAGAAAGCTCAAGGATCAGGTTCTGGACATTTTGACAGGCGCATACTTTCCAATGTACTGGAGCCTTTTGAGTGTATTCTATTCCCGATCTCCCCAGCAGATCAAGAAGCTATTTCAACCAATAAGCGAGTCTTATTGGAAATCTCAGAAGCAATCCTATTCTTCCAGATTAAGTCTGATGAAAGCAATCAGCAGCGCGCCAGCACAGCAGCGGGCTTTCCAGGTACTAGTCATTTCAATTTCATTCCATTTAGAAGTTTAAAAATATCCACCAATGAGAGTGTTGCATTTACGAGTCACTGACTATTTTTATTATCATTTCATGCGGAAGATGGCGTTACTGATTGTGCATTCCAAAAGCAGAGTTTCATATTCAACAGTTGTCACTGTCAGGATTCCTTCTTTTGAATTTAGATGAATGTAGGACCAGTTTGTTTTCACGAGACAAGGGGAATGGAATCAACATAAATCGGCTCCAATCATTGTGGTAATTATACAGTTTCACAGGTCAATGACGCCATTGTGCTTCTTGGCCGCCATGACAGTCTTCTTTATCATCTAGAGCTTTAAATTGTCTAAATACTTTGAAAGCGATATCTTGAAGGCAACTCTCAGTGATATTCGACAGTTTGTTTTCAGTTATATGTCTGACAATTTAAATGTAATTTATACGTATTCATTTCATAGACAAGTTGTAGTGGCATTGAAATGTAGCTATGTTCGAATCAATTAAATCCATTATCATTGATTGTGGTCTAAAACCAACACATACGAACACTAGGGATTTACCTAGAACACAAAAGCAGGCGTAAAAGCGTCGGTAAACCTACAAAAAGACAGTTTAGAAACTGTTGTTCTGGAAAAGGGCTCCTGGTAGCTGGCTTTCATCATGGGGTGGGGGGGGGGGGGGGGGGGGGCGAACCCACCAGTTTCAGCCCCGCAGAGCGTTTTTAGGATATTAAACCAGTTAAAACTGATTCTGGGGCTTTATAATGCACAAACTGAAGCAAAAATAAACTCCAATTTTTGCCCCGCATGGCATTTTTTGAATATAAACATCTTAAAATCGATTCTGGGATGCTAACTCAAATTACAACAAATAACACATAAGTTTTGCCCGCGCAGCAGGGCATTTTTTAGAATTACATTTTTTTTAAATTGATTCTTGGACACTAAACTTAATTTTATATAGTGAATTGGGGGGGGGGGGGGGGGGGGGGGGGGGGGTCAGCCCGCTCGAGTGGGGGATGATCCCCCCTTCCTACGCGCCTGCCTGGTAGCCAATATTTGAGCTTTCACGTTTTGAAACAGGTCACGTTTTCACTGTTTAAAACTTGAAAAGTTGACAAATAGACACGAGCCTTCAACTTTTTCAAGTTTTATACACGCGATCGTTTTCAAAACGTGAATCTCAATAATTAGTCTCCTGAAAGTTGATAAAATGTATAAATGTACCCACGAAATGGTGCCTCTTTATGTGGTTTCTATTCCATTATCGTGTGGTAGAGATAGGCGCTGTTTGTAACAAGTAAATCACGGAGTCAGTTATTCCTTCTCGGATTCCCCTTCCAAAACAACGCCGCTTTCATTGTGTCAACAATAATCACACTTTTATCTCGGACACAACAGAAACAACCCTGCATTTGTCTGCCGGCAATCTCCGCTCGCGAGCGCTCCACTCCGCTCCGAGCTTATCTGCACACGCGTCAAAACCGCAGCTGTTTTCCTTCCCACGCTCCGTTAATTGCTCCGCCCCACACGCCATTCCATCATAATTAATTAATCTCTCTAATTAAATAATTAACTATCATCACCATAATCAACGAACAATCTCCTTTAACCGACCGCGCGGAATGCTTTTTGTAGCCGGCGAGAGGAAATTTAATTTTCTACCGCCAGAGCGCGCATCGGGAAGTTTTCGCTTTTGACGCGGGTTGCGCTAAGCCATCAGATGATTGCCAACCAAGACCGAGGAGTTTGTTTTCCAAAGCGGCGTTCGGATTTGATCGTGATAGCATTTCCTTTGAGGGGCTTAAGTGACTTCATTTAGACGACATCTTGTACTCGGGGGAATTATTTTTCAAGAGATTACGGCGATGTTTTGCCGAGACTTGTGTCAAGAATTCAGTTAGCAGATGAAGCTGATTCCGCGATGATAATTATACTTTACTCACCAGAGAGATCAAGTATCAGTTCACTCTTTACAGCTTTATGTTGGCGAAGATCTACTTTAAGAAACTTAGCCTCAAAGCACAACTTTACAACTTTAAAAGCTGTAAAATATGAAAATGAATAAAGGACAAAAGTTACGAACAGAGAAAAATATTTACATTTAAAACAAAATGATTTTATAAACTGGCTACGGTCTAAGTTTAAGTCTTCAAATTTGAAGATCTTCAAATTATATTTGACGGTAGCTAAATCCCTTAACAAAATGATGTGAAGGTTCCCCTTGAACCTATCATGAATTATTATGTGGACTCCATTTCTCTCTTGGAAATTTTTGTTTGCATTTAGAAACATTAAGGCCCGGTTGTACCAAGTCCCGATAAAGTTAGCGGTAGGATTTATTGCCTGAAACCATGGCAATAGCCAATGAAACACAGCCATCTAGACCGCTCAAGTTCACTTTAGGCTAAAGTGAACTTTATCTTA
The DNA here is from genome assembly GCA_934045905.1 of Leuctra nigra. NCBI lineage: Eukaryota > Metazoa > Arthropoda > Insecta > Plecoptera > Leuctridae > Leuctra > Leuctra nigra. Next base: position 28,571,633 of record OW203772.1, on the reverse strand, counting down.
CTTATCGGGACATCGTACAATCGGTCTGTTTTATACCACTTATTTTAAGAGGGCTTGGTAGTGAGCGTGGCCTTGACGAGTTTTTTAATCGATTTTTATCAATATCTTTTTCCAGTGTATGTTAACAAAATAGGGCTATGGACGTGAATTCAGAACAGTTCAATGAAAATAATTTCATAGTTTGGAATAAGCTATTAGTTTTATTGTGTCCAACAGGTGTTTAGAACCCGAAAATTACTAAATTTTCGGGTTCTAAACACCTGTAGAACAAAGTAAATCAAATAAACCATTCCAAGCTATGGAATTATTTTCATTGAACTGTTCTGAATTCACGTCCATAGCCCTATTTTGTTAACAATTACACTGGAAAAAGATATTGATAAAAATCGATGTAAAAACTCTTCAAGGTCAAACTCACTACCCAGCCGTCTTAAAGTAATAGTTCGGGTTTCTAAAAATTTTCTGTGGTGGGTGTTTCATACAGTTTCTGATATAGACATATGTTTTGAAAAATGTTAAATCTCATGTGTACCATTCTATCTCACTTTTACTGCGAGTAAACCGACCCTTTCGTGACGTCTTAAGAGGGGACCAGTCAACCGCACTTCATTGGGGGTAGGGCAACGCGCTACCTGCACAGGCTCGTATTCCGGGGAAATTAATTATTCTCAGAAATCTGTAAATATCTCTTGCTTTTTGTCAACGTAGTACTTGTACAAAATGTTCAGTTCTTATCTTTCATAGTTAGCAGAAGGTTTGTTAATTATTATTTATTTGTCTTGTGTTCAGAGATTCTTAGCACACCGACATGCTTATTACGTAGCTTTATTCCTGATATTCGCGATTATCAGTTTCTCTTCGGATTTTAAGATCGTGTGTGTAAAGTACTCGCTTTTATTTGTTATTCTTGTGACAAGGGTAATTGTAATTGTCGAATTGTAAGAAGAGATTACAATTCAATGGTGTCACAAGTATACCGCGAAGTTTCCTATAAAGACAAATATCTCCAGCTTTACAAGAAATCGATGCACAATTTAAAACGAGAATAATTTGTGCGAATTTTAATTCGGCAATTTCCTGATTTTCTTCACTGGTGTACTTTGGTTCATATCTATACGGATGATTTCCAGACAGTAAAAATAAGTATTGGTTACACTATTTGTATCGCACGTAAAAACACTTGGGCAAACTTACCGCCAACTACAGGGAAACTTGCAATTACAGTATTGAACGATATTTATAGATATTTATATAAACCATTATTGAACTGAATTTTGAATTATTGAATGGGAAATATCAAATCATAACAAATACTCCCCCCGTACGGCCCTTGAACTCCCCCGCCTAGACAGCTGGACGCGTCTACCTGTGCAGGCGAGCTACCCTCTTAGCACGTCACAGCTCGGACTAGTAGCCAGTCAGGAAATCGCGCAATGCTCATGATCCATGGGAGATGGATTTTTTTTCTTTTTTTATATGAATTAGAATTGAATGTGGTTATCTATTAAGACTTGCTAGAAGGTAAACTGAACTATTCCTTTAAGTTTCACAATAATCGACTTGGTCAAGAAGCTAAAAAGAAAAAAGTAATAATCAAAAGACTTTAATTACATCGTCTAGTCTACACCATGATGAACAAATACATGACAAAGAGAATGAAGTTAGAGAGAGATGAAACGGGCCGTGAGAATCCTTACGACCCCGTGGAAGATGGATTATGAAGCATAGGTGACCATACGTACCGGTTTTACCGGTACAGTACCGTTTTTAATGCTCTTGTCCCGGTGTCCCGAGAACCTTTGCGAAACGGCTCATTTGTCCCGGTTTTGAAATTGCCGCTTAAAATGTCCCGCCCGGTAGTTCACTCTAACGGCGCTAGATGGAACTTTTGTCTACAACGGTCACATCTAAGATGCGTAAAAGAAGATGCGCACGGATTTCGATTTCGTTGAAAGTTAAGATGGCGTGTGTTAAGTTGGTTTAGCCGGTTTGTGTTCCTGTCATTCATCTGTCTGTGATATTATTGTTACTTGTTAGAACTTTTACTTATGGCTCTCGGAGGAAGTGCAAATTTAACGAAGACTTAAAGAAAGAGTTTGTGTTTATGAAAAAGGTAAAAACTGATAATGACCACGAAATAAAGTGCATGGTCTGCGAGACAATACTGTCAATAGCTCACGGCGGTAGGTCGGACATCAATGACCACATAAAAACTCCATCATCCAACCACAAGATATAGATTTTTTCACGTTAGTTTACCTACTTTCCTGAAAATAACTATACTTTTAAAGTGATTTTAAGCCATAATTGAGTGATGCATTTAAAAAAATTCGCTGCGCGGCATTTTTCTGGGGGGCAAGCCCCCCAGACCCCCCTTTGTATCACTCAGAAACTTTGTCCCGGTTTGACTCCTCTCGAATATGGTCACCTTAAGCATGTGGCATGTGAGGCAATACAATAACCCAGACATCCAGAGCCGAGCAGAGCTTGAGAACAATGCGTTGCATTTATATTCATAATTAATCGATATTTTGATATGTTTTCACGCTCAAGCATCTTTGAACCCAGCGTGAATGTGGTCAAATAGTGAAACGGAGTCTTTGGAATACAGGAATTATAATGACGAGAATTGAGTGGCCATCATGCGTCAAAAGAACAGCGATAAATTTGTATTTGAATTTGTTTGAAAAAAAATTAACAAATATTTCAAAACAATAATAAAATATGCGTAAAATGTCAATTAACCTTCAAGATCTTACGTCACAAAATTGTCAAAAACACCCAAAATTTTAAGTTGATCGGTCAAACGGTTCAATTTTTAATTTTCAACCAATCACTGGATCTTGTTCAAAATCTATACACGAGACCGCTCACATGACATTAGATGTGAATATAAAATCTCAGGTCGATTGGTTCAACGGCTTATTGTGCATTGCCTACAAAACAGAAAGAACAAACCGTTTTTTTTGTCTGGGGCTTAACGTCGCACTGTTCTGCAGCGAGGCTAATGGCGACGAATGAATGATTATGAGGATGATTGGGAGATGATGGTGAAGAGTGGGTAAGGATGGAAGGTGGGAAGGAGGCGGTCGTGGCCTATTAGTAGGGTACCTTCCCAGCATTTGCCTGTCGACTGAGAGAAAACCACGAAAAAACCCCAGTCAGGAAGGACGGCCGCGGGAATCGAACCCGGGCCTCCGGAATACAAGTTCAGAGCGTTACCACGCAGCTAACCTGTGAGTGCAGGTAACTCACCACCCACCCAAAGTGTCACAAGTTGCGTCACGCATAAGGTCTACATTACTCTGCTAAGCCACTGGATAATGAGCCTTATCGACCACGACGATACGGTCGAGAATGTCCACGCACTCGTCTGCTATTTGTCCACGCCGAGGAGAGAAATGAAGAACATTGCCGCATGAGCGAGGCAAATGAGAGTCACACGTACGCACTTCTTTCCATTACTTCAACTAGAGAGTCAACTACATGGGGTATCACGTGACCCACTCTAGTGTTGAACAATCCATCTGCTTACTCGTAGAATTAGACCCTAAAATCACCTATTCGAGTAAATAAGTGATACGTGATGGAGCCACGTCTGGCAAGATGGCTATTGGTAACTTCTAAGATGCACGTTTTTATTAAGAGGCAAACGGAAGCGAACGGGAATCGCACGGTTCGTCAGAGCGTTTTTTTGAAATTTTTTCTTCCCACTAAATAATTTTAAAAAATCAGATAGTAACGACCCATTACAGCCTAATATACTAAATAATGACGCAAACTGGAGTTCAAAGTGTTAAATACGATATTTTTAGTAAATTAATAAAAAATAATCGTATTTTTTTTTTTTTTTTTTTTTTTTTTTTTTTTTTTTA